>JACEFZ010014681.1:0-92500 GCA_014155875.1 Cepaea nemoralis | reverse complement strand
ATTTACTTGTATATTAATTACATTGTGGTATTTCCTTCATCCAAGTGACGACCATAATCTGTGCAATTTTACAGTTTAATTATAATCCTAGTTGTTCACTGCGTGCAACAACCACATCTACTAAATGTTGCAGATCATGCTCATTGTCTGCAATTAATACTGTATCATCCGCATATCTAATTGTATTGATGTTTTGGCCTCCTACCATCGTTATGTGGACGATATAATAATTATCACCTTTGACGGGATACAAGCAACATAGTTCCAGGCCATAAAGAACCAGACGTATAAGAACATTTCTCTATCTATAGAACACGAACACAGCGAAACATTGCCGTTCCTAGATATTCTAATGAGACGCTTCACATTCGTCCAGTACAAACGTGGCTTAATACGGACCCGGTTTGACAGTGCCAGGAAGATATGCACTCAGGACACACCGAGAGTGGAATTTGAAACTGAAGAAAATCTTACACCTGAATAGGTTCACTACAGGATTTATAAAGCGCCATAAGGGGGCATGCTGGTGTGCTGGGGAATGAACAGGCAGACAGATTGGCTGGCTCTGCAAAACTTGGTGGAGTATTGCTGCATGATAAGGCAGACGTGGCTGCGGCCTTATGGGAGCACGTGTACACCACGGAGGAGCAAATGGATCACCATGGTCTGGCAAGAATGCGACAGCGTGGAGTGACAAGGGGATCTGGCCGATGCTCGACGCTTAGAGGAAAAGTGAGACGCACATATAATCAGATTGCTACTGGCACTATTGGGGTTGGAACTCTTCGCTGGCTTCTGAGGATGGGGACGGAGCGCTTATGGGAATGCCCCGAATGCTGTGATGTCGGTTCTTAAATCAATCAATCAATCAATCAATCAATCAATCAATTAAAGCGCCACTGCCAACAGCCAAAACCAAAACCTGAAGAGACTTCATTCCCTAATTTCAAGGTATTTATGCAGCTAACCTTTCGAGGGGATGACGTAATACAACTCTATAGGACCGGTTCATTACAGCAGTCGGCCGAATATTCTATGCTGCAACTCCAATTATTAGGTACATAACCACACCTATTCCTACCCTAGCAGTAAAACAACGTGTTCCTTTGTAAGCCAAATCCAACTGCATTTATCAATTCACATGCAGGTGCCAGCGATTTCTTTAGTGTTGCCGGCGAGTTCTTGAGTGTCTGCCGGCAAATTAGCATTGTTGCTAACGCGTTAAAGTTGAGTCCGGGCGATTGCACTGTTCTTCTAGTCCCGTATCGTAGTTTTTTTGCTAGCCGACCATACTTGTAGTGACCTCACTGTTCTCAATTGGCCGATTGTAGTTTCTTGGTTGTGGGCCGAACTTATCTATTGTCACTGTCCAGCAGCCTTATATTTAATGATTGCTGGCTCAATCATCAGTGTGTCTAACAATCTGCAGTACATGTGTATGGCTGGATTCTGGTTACGGCACTCGGCCACCTGTACATTTCTATAATGTGGCGTAAGTGTTCTACGAGCGCCCGTTCTGCACAGTTCACAACAGCTATAGTGCATTCACATTTGATTGCCTCCATATAAAAATCCATATCTCAGTAACCAACTGAGGGAAAACTATGAGATTTAGCATATAACCTTATCATCATGTCCACCCAACAAAAAAATTTTGTTCTGGAGATTGTACAGCAGATTTCAATGTTTGTTTATATGCGGTATATAATTTACGGGTCAGAGATTAAGTTCATACTTTGAAGCGTATTACGCCGTAGCCAGACAATCAGCACTCAATGTTGAATATTCTACATGTTTCACGGGATTGACCTTATGCCAATGACCCCACGCTGCTTAAAACCTGACTATTATTTTATTTTTAAATCTTACTACTTATCGCTAACATTGAAATGTGTGAATATTTTTCAATGGGATCGAATGCGAAATTGTGTATACACTTCAAAGCATCGCCATGAAGTTGTACACATATTTTTGTATAGAAGCTGATCGCAGGAAACTGTTTTATACTATTACAAATTCCGAAAAAAGAACGTGCATGCATTGGGTTTGAGTAAACGGTCATTTCGTCGATGGGTACAAGAATATGGAATTAAACCACCACCCAATAACCAAACGTTAGGTAGAAAGGTTATTGTAGACAGCTTTGACAAAGATGTCATAAGGCGAGCTATTATAAAAATGCTTTAGAAAGTCTCTTAAAAGTCGACATGGTCGACTTCATTGCACCGGGTTCTATCCCATATGGCTCGGTCTCTTTCCGCAGCGCGGAAAGCATCGCACAAAGCACGAACTCCGCAGCTCTAGCGACGACCCACATAAGTCTCCGAAAAATTTAACTCGTGAACGGAAGGATGCGGCCCGGAATCGAATTCAAAACCTTTGGAGCCCGAGTCAAAAGGCTTGACCACTTCACCACGGAGTCTCCTAAAATTATAAAATTTTTGGATTTTATATCCAGGATTATCCAGCATTATAAAAATGCTGGATGCCAAAGAAACAGTGATTGTAAGAAAACGTAGGGTTTGGTTGAGAAAGAACAATAACATAGAGCTATCCAAAACAACTTTGTGGAAAATTATAAGGACATTATCTTCACTTTTAGAAAGTACAAGGGAGGTAGAAATATTCTTTGCGAGCAACCGCATTTAGGAGCCATGAGAAGCAGATATCTACGTGAACTAAGGGAAATGCGCAAAGAAAATTATGGCATAGTGTACTTGGATGAAATGTGGATCAATGCGCACCACACAAGTGATAAGGAATGGCAATCAGTGGATGGACAGATAAAGCGATTTGTGCCCAGTAGTATAGGACAGCTTTTGCTCATGGCCCATGCATAATGGCTTACAACAAAATGCTGAGCTCGTGTTCGTATCAAAGCATACAGACAATAGGGATTATCATAATGAGATGAATGGTAATGTATTTAGAGATTGGCTCGGGAATACTGTGCTTCCATCCCTAGATAGACCATCGTGTCTAATTATGGACAGTGCATGATATCAATGTTGTTGCCCCAGAAGACAAAATACCTACAGCATCGAGCACAAAGAGAGCAATAAAGATATGGCTCCGAATGGAAAACATATCATTTCCAGAAAGTATTTCTAGCTAGAATTGTTGTCCCTTGTAAAACAGACGCCAAAAAACAAGAAATATCAAATCGACAAGTTGATAGAAGAGCATAGTCATGGGTGCTTAAGGCTTCCGCCATACAATTCTCATTTTAACCCTATAGAACGTGTGTGGTCTAAAGTTAAAGGACAGGTGGCAGCTGACAATACTATATTCAAATTGTCTGACGTCAAGACACTAATCCAGTCTGCGCTATTACATATTGATAAAAGTTACTGGATAAATGTGAGGACCATGTGTTGAAAGAGGAAGAGGACTATTGGAGAAAGGATGGATTGAATTGTAAGCAACCGAGAGCAATCATCAACCTACTGGAATCGTCCGACACAGATTAAGGTCTGGGCAGATCGCAGACCTTAATCCATGTGCACACTTACTGGGATATTTTGCTCCAACTATTCAGACGAATTGCAGGCCCTAAACATTACAGCATCAGCACAATGTCAATGGCAACAGTTTGTATTCCACAGTGATAAATTTTCAATTCCGCAAGCCTTCAGCGGTGACAAACAACTAGTATTGACAACAACAAAAACACACACACTAAACGCATTGAATACCAACAGAAGAGTAATATTGCAGTATAAACTGATATATTGTGGCATAACAAGAAATGTGAGTGCAAACACGTTGTCAAATTAGGGGACAACACACATGCATACGAATCAATCTATAAACTTCAATGAAAAGAGGACCAACATCTTGGTCGTTAAGAAGAAAGCCCACTACAGAGACACTGACAATTAGTTTCATAGTGCAAAACAGGTAATCATGTTCCGTCTCTGAACAGTAAACAGCAGAGTAAACAATCTTTCACGAAGACTCAAAGCGGGTCTATCACCCATGTGTATGCGTGAACAAACTACACAGACAGCTGAACAGATACTTAAAAATGGACACATGATGACTAAATTGCGGTATCATTTCTGGTCACTCCATACGCACATTAACGCACAGCTATTTGGAAGCTTCCATATATATATATATATATATATATATATATATATATATATATATATATATATATATATATATATATATATATATATATATATATATATATATATACACACTCAATATAAAAAGCTAAATGCATCCTAGTAACATGAATACTTGTGTACAATTATTAACCAGCAGCTGAAGAAACAGGGAGGAATTGAAAAAATAAGGTAATAAATACATTCCTTCTACTTTCCTGTCAATTTACACAATATTTACTCCAAGCCTCTGTAAATTCTCTGTCTTTACTAATATTACACATTGCATCCCTCTCGGAAGTCTCCGTTGTGAAGTGGTCAAGCCGTCTGACTCGGGCTCCGAAGGTTGTATGTTCGATTCCGGGCCGCGTTCTTCATTTCACGAGTGCATTTTTTCGGAGACTCCCGAGGGTCGTCGATTGAGCTTCGGAGTTCGTGCTTTGTGCGATGCTTTCCGCGCTGCGAAAAGAGACTGAGCCATATGTGATAAAAACCCGGTGCAATGCAGCTACTTCTTTTATTGCACCCACTCCCATACGAATCCGGATACACCTTGTGCGTCATCTGAATTGGCTAGGCATTCATTACTGTAAAACAAGTTTGTTATCGAGAAATCACTAGTTTTTCACCAAAACATCAAAGAAATGATTTAAGTTGTTTTTGGACCTGTCAAAGACATATTCCTTGGGTGGGGGTAAATATAAGACGGCAGGAAAAATTTCATAACGATGCAACAGACAGTTTTCAAAATAATTGATTGTGAATGACGGCATTCATTTCCGGACAGACTATACCTCTTTCAACACTGAACGCAGCTCAAGTAACAGAACACAATTCGTATTTTTAATTTTATATTGACTCCAGGTAGATAACGATTTACCATAGCATTTACACAACGTCTACATAATACCTAGAATCTACATTAATACATAATTAACTACAAGTGCAGTTGCGCAGTACATGGCCATATTACACGGACTATAGACTCATGTTCCACTCGGTCCATGGTTCTAGGCTCAACTGACCTCTTAGAGGAGAGTTCTCCCCTGCCCAGCGATATACTTTGCTATTTCCGTGCAAGGTATGGACTTCAACTTCCTTGGCTTTCACGCTAACTGCGTACAGCTCCAGATTATCTGCACTACATGCCCCTTGCCCTAGTTTGGGACTCACCCCCGCCACACTGAAAAAATGTGCAACATTGTGGGATGTGGATTTTAATCTAAGAGAATATTGGCTAATTTATGTCTAAGGGATTTAAATTTAGATTTCTGGTCACTTCAAGAATGCAAGGTGATCAGGGAAATTTACCACAAATACAAGGAGAAAACACTTCAATCCTTGAAACAATGGTATCTGTGTGTAGGTTTCCCCTTCCTATTCTCACCTTCTAAAGTTTATATAGTGCTAGTGGACACTGATTGTTTACAACATATAAAACAACCACTGTTGAACAAACATCAACATTTTTGGACAAACAGTTCAAGTTCATTAAATCAAGATCTGTAGTAACATATAGACAAATGTATTGACCACTGTGAGCTTCTTGAATATGTCTCACTTGACATATGTATACATTCACTTGAAATATGACATAGGTATACCTTTTCAAGAAATATTACAGCAGTCTACAATCACAAACGTATATTGACCATACTGAAATAATGGAACAGGCCTGGGTTGAAATATGACATATCATAAACACATTAGAAAGCGCTATCCCCTGTTTCCGCAAAATTCAACATCATCAAAAACCCACCAGTACACATCAGTTGGTTCCCAACACCATTGACCCTTAATGATTTTTAAAAACATTGGTTCAACAAAATCAAACACTACATTCATTACGTGATACTAAACTAATTAATTAGTTGTTTACTGTCCTTTACTCTCCTGTTGTACGGTTCAGTGTTCATCTCCAATGTATATTAGATCCTATTCCGATTATCTGGGTACCGAAATAAATGCACTCAGTTGTGTTCCTAATATGTATATTCACTGGTAATTGGCTGGTGAAAATCATGCTCTATAATCCAAGAATAGAAATTACACACAACACATCATCCCCTCCACGGGGCTAGGATTTTCGAATACTCTGTTGCCAGGATGCTCGGTGCCTTTGTGAAATTGGGGCTTTAGGTCCCATACCTTAAGGTGCATACTTCAGTAGTTTCACCTAAGCTCTTGCAGAAGGTACTCCCTTTATCACCACGTCTGATGAAATGTTGACGTCCTTTCAGCTTTTCAGCTTCTAATCCCGAATCCCAATTTTGTTCACGAAGATTACACCCACCAAGTCGCTAGTCTATACCCATTCCACCCTTGATGATGGCATTTAGGCTGAGGTTGGACCAGCATAGAGTCATTGGTTAGAATCTAGTCCAGTGTAGGAAAATATATGGCTGAGAGTCATTATTGGTAGCATCTGTGACTATATCCAGGTTTGATTTGCACATACATGTATCTGAAGATGAATAATTCCAGTGCACAAACAGAGTCGCCAACAGTCCAATGATTTTTCTGCTGCGTGTGTATACATAATTACTCCACTAGCTTCATTCGGTGTCATTGGGTTGGTATTCAGGTGTAGGACCTGTGTTGAACTTGTTGTTATGGTATATTTCAGTTGGTAGTCTGACCCCTTAGTCAGACCCTTGTTTACAAGAATAATTGATTTATCACCTTAACCAATTCTTAATCAAACACATTAATATATCATGAACCTCGACTAACTAACTAACTAACTAACCTTATTAAAAAAAAAAAAAAAAAAGTCATAGTTACATATTCAAAAGTATTTTATATTCACATACCTATTGCCCCTCAGAGTGAAATAATTTAAACATTCTTTATCTTCCTCCAGTGGGGGGAGCTTGGCGTTCGGCCTTTGTTCTTCACTTAACTGCCCACTAATCCCTTTGTTCGGTCTAGCGCCTGCCTTGGCCAGGTATTTGCACAATCTTGATGCTAAGATTTAAACTAAGGCCAAATAAATTTGGCTGCCCTACGGGTTAGTTTAGCTCTGTTTTCTTCCCCAAAATGTAAGGTGCTTAAACAGTACTATTAGGGATTGAAATCACATCTCCTCTCATCATGTTCCTCTTGTACCTTGCGGTGTCGAGGTGAAGTATAAACTTCGTGAGAGTGCCCGGTTATGGGCTTCGTATATCGACATTCCCATGGATTCTGTTATTCCCTCAGTCCAACGTTTACGTGGTCGGCCTCTTCCTCTGTTTCCATCTGGTCTGTACATCATTGCTTGTTGTGGCATGCTGTTGACTGGTAGCCTACTTGCATGGCCAAACCATTTGACTTGCTGCTTTCTAATAAAATCTAGAGCAGCTTTAACCCCTACTTTAGTCCTGATTTCTTCATTTCTGATCTTATCTCTTCTTGATACGTTGAGTATTCTTCTCAGAAACCTCATTTCTGTTGTTGTGATTTTTCTTTTCTCTTTTTCTGTCATTGTCCAGGTTTGGCATTGGTAGCAGAGAGTTGGTAGGAAGATTGTGTTGTAAAGTGCTTTCTTAGTAGTTATTGATACATGTTTGTTCTTTAGTATTGGTGCCATTTGTCCAATGAGTTGATTTGCCTTATTGCACCTATTTTCGATCTCGTCTTCTGATCTGCCATTTGATGATATTATACTTCCTAGGTACTTGAAGCTCTTTACTTGTTTCAAGGGATGTTCGTTTAGGTGAATTGTTGCTGTTTGTTCTTCTTTAGTTATAGTCATTACCTCTGTTTTGCTTGTGCTAATTTTCATGTTATGTTCCCTACACATTTCGTTTAGACTATTCATGTGGTCTTGTAATTCAGCTTCTGATTTTGCTATTAGTGCTTGGTCGTCCGCAAACAGGAGTTCTCTAATGGTTAGATTTGCAGATGGTTCTTCTTCTGTGTTCTCGTCATGCGGTATTCTTGCTGCCTCTGCTTGGCTGGTTTCTTTACATATGTTGTCTATATATGTTATGAACAAGAGAGGGGACAGGACACAACCTTGTCGTACTCCAGATCTTATGGTGAAGGGTTCTGAGTGTTCTCCAGTTGCTCTCACTATGCATTCACTGTTGTTGTATAAACTTCTGCATAGGTTTGTTAGATGTGTACTCACTCCATATTGTTTAAGGATTTCCCACAGCTTGTTTCTATCTACCCTATCAAATGCCTTTTCTTGGTCGACAAAGGCTAAGTAGAGTGTTTCATTGAATTCAATTGATTTTTCTATAAGTTGTCTAAGAGCAAAAATGGCGTCTGTGCATCCTTTGTTTTTCCTAAATCCAAGCTGCGTTTCGCTTAGCTGGGGTTCTAAAGTAGTTCGTAATCTTTTTTCAAGAATTTTGCAAAATATTTTCCCAGTATGACTCAACAGTGAAATGCCTCTGTATTGTGTGCAATCTCTTTTGCTGCCTTTGTTTTTCCAAATTGGGATAATTATGGCATTTCCCCAGTCTCGTGGTGTCTGTTGTTCTACCCAAACATGGTTGAATAGTCTATGTAGCCAAGCTGTTCCTACTTCCCTTGCTGCTTTAATTAGTTCATTTGGTATTTCATCCTGTCCTGGTGATTTGTTTAATGGGGCTAATCTGATGGCTTCTATAATTTCTTCTTTTAGTATATCTGGTTCTAGTTCCTCGGTGACATCTGTGTAGGTCTCTTGAATTCCTGTGACATCTGATGGGATGTTGAGAAGTTGTTCGAAATACTGCTTCCATCTTATTAGGATCTGTTTTTGTTCACTTATTGGTTCTCCATTTTCGTTGTTAATTATTTCAGTTGGGTCAAAGGGTTCTCCTCTGGTTCGCATTGCACTTATCTTTTTGTAGAAGTTTCTGGTTGCCTCCTTGTAGTTTTTATTTAGGGTTTCTCCATACTCTTCCCAGTCTTTTTGTTTTTCCCTCTTTACTATTCTACTCACATGTCTTCTCGCTATTCTGTATTCTCTGTAATCACATTCCTGTTTGCTCTTCAACCACTTTTTATATTTTTCCTTTTTTTCTTTTACCGCTTTCTTTACTTCTGCGTCAGTAGTTCCACCAACTTGTTATTTTCTTTATCCGTGTTTTGCGTTTTTTCGTGGTTCCGCATGTTATTTTTGCAGTATTTAAAATGCTTGATTTGAATATCTCCCATTCTTCTTCCACTGTTTTTCTTTCCGTAGGTAATTTTACAAAGAGTTCAGTTAGTTCTTTCTCATAATTTTCCCTTACTGCCTCGTCTTTAAGGTTTTTTAAGTTTACTGATTCGCATGGCATGTATTTTCCTGCTCTTTGTCTTCTTCTTCTAATGGTTCTTATTGTGGCAACGACTGCTTTATGATCTGTGTTTATACTGAAATTGGGCACTGCTCTTGCATCTAATATATTTCTCTTTCTGTTATTTCTTGTTAATATAAAATCAATTTGGCTTTTAGTATCTAGATTGTTCCATTTATACCAGGTGTATACTTGCGAATCTTTATGTTTATAGAATGTGTTTGTTATATAGAGGTCGTGTTGGCTGCAAAGCTCTATCAGTCTACTTCCGTTATCATTCCTTTCATTTTGCTGATCTCCAAATGCTCCCAGGGGAGCACAATTTGAAATCACAGTTCTGTTATTTAATTAATCTTCACTTGTTAGTCATCTGATACTGTACTTGGATATTAGTTGGAAATCTGTGAAAATAAGAATCTATTATTTTCTTGAATACAATTCATAATATTTATATATTACTTATCTTTAATCTAGCAGTTATTCTTAATCTAATGAACGCTTTTGGAACTTTAAGTAGTTCCCCTTACATGGTATGCTGTTCAATTGTATCAATTCGGCACCTTGTCAGTTGCCAGTGTTGTGTGGTGGCTGTACTGAGTTAACCAACATTCAACTCCATTTGTCAACATTACCACTCACTTGTATTATCTCATGTCAGATCTGCCAAGATTCTTATAAATGACTTAAATATTACAAGAATGTGATAAGGTCATCAAGGATATATTATAATTAATATTTTCGGCATATTTGCCCATACACTCTCCAATGACCTGTAACATATAGACTCTTCCAGATATACATATCAAAATGAAAAACAAAATATATTTAGGTCGGACACGCACTTCTAGTCCCTACCCGGGCGGAGTGTACCTCCAGTCTCCTTTGTCTCAGAGTAATGGAGCGTAACAATGCTATGAGATTCAAAATGTCCCCTGGGCATCATCATGCATGTTCCTCATTTATCCCGTAGGATAAGCATCTTTGTTTCTATCCAGGCCATTATGCCCCGAATGAAGGTACGCCTGTATCCTGCAAGTGCATCGCTTTCACGCCCTTTAAGCATTGTGATGTGTGATTTGTCTTTATGTTTTATCATTGACCTTTATTCTCATTCCCCTTTGGCGTCGTTAACACAACTTATATTAACAGATTTCGTTGTCATCAGTTAAGTTTATGACCATTATGTCTCGCTCACCGCTTTTCCAACTTGAGCATTATCATTATAGTTGAATCTGTAATTACATTTCTCATATCTTCTTTACCAAGCGTATATTCTTCTTCTTCTTTTCCGATTTCATCTATATTATCAATATAATATTACTTCTATTATAATTCACTCTATATGACTGTCATGAGTTAAACGCTGATCCCTGCGTCCTCTACAATGATATTGACCTGACGTTTAACTGCTAGAGCTAAATTGTACAATCACATGTAGGACGGCCTCACTCTGCTGACTCCAACATAAATCCAACAACAAAGTCATTCGAGTGAACTGAGATATAATTTATCGCAGGCAACTTCAACAGCAAACGTGAGCGAGTGAGCGCATCCAGTCTTGCTTCTCCGTCGCTATTCGTTTATCTAGACTGTGTGGATAGTTGGGCACCAAGCGGGCCCCCTGCCATGAGAATGAATGTCTAACAAACGCCTACCTTCCTCTGTCATATACCAGCTATGCCAGCGACCGTGGCATCAGGATAGCCAAGAGTACCTGTAGTCAATTGCCGGATACACCTAGAGCGACTTCATGTGGATATCGAGGATTGGCAGCATCATAAAGGCCGGTATTCTGTGACTGGTGTTGAAGCACGTCCTAACTTGTCTTTGCTGGATCACAAACTAAAGCTTAAGCCATTACGGTGTTAGGTGACGTCGTACAATGCGTCTAAATTGCGTTCAATGTTGGTGTCACAATGTTCACCATTTGTGCCACTCTTTATCTTCTTCTTTGATGCGCTAACTCATCAATTTAAAGTTGCATCACTGTCATTTGCCACATGACAGCTTTGCCCCCTCTACAATGAAAAAAAAAAAAATATATATATATATATATATAACCATAACATTAAAAAAAAATAAACATTTTTACTTAAAACAACCAATATTAATTAAAATATACCTACTTAATTAACTATCATATATCTACCTATCACCTGAAATCCACAAACTCTACACCGTCATTAAAACTGTTAATCGATACTGTCATCACTTCCGTGTGTATTGAATCTGTTAATTATTTTCAAAGACTAAATTACCCAAATCAAATTAAAAGTATATCTATTAGGCAAACTACCAACAATACTACCACGCTGGCTTGTCAAAGAGTGAAGCCAACTTAATTGATCATGTCGCCTCCACAGTACGTGAAACTTTTCATCTGTCTCTGATACTACCACTCTGGCCTGTCCAAGAATGCAGCAATCTTAATTGACCATGCCAGGTTCGCATTACATCCCTTTAATCTCGTGACACTTTTTCACCTGTCTTTCTGCAATAATAATAATAACAAGTGACTAACTTACGTCCATACTTTCTTTCAAAAAAAAAAATAATAATATATATATATATATATATATATATATATATATATATATATATATATATATATATATATATATATATATATATATATATATATATATATATATATCTGTGGCAATTCAGACTTAGCCACAGTCATCCTACTGTAATGTTACACTAAAAAAAAATCAGAAAAAAAATAAATATATCTACATAAAACTTTCATAATTTATTTATAGTCTACTGAGTAGATCCGCTAAATTATTTTATGTTCCAGAAATTGAATTTCCTGAAATGCAATTTCAGTTTTACTTGGCTTTACCGTACGACCAAACGTTCGAGTGTGACAAAAGATCTGTCTAAGAATGTACGCATGATGTACTATTTCAGTTCTATGGATATTGATGTTTGTGATGTCCTTAAATAGTAAATTTAGAATGATGAAGGATTGTTCTGAAGACCAAAAAGAAGGTCTAAGAATTCCTATAAACACAAAGGCGCTACAGGCGCGGTCATGTGTACAGAATCCTCCGCCATCGGGGTTATTTGTTACTGTCAGATATGATCTATAAAACTATATAACTTTCGCCATGCTCGCTATTACTAAGTCTATTTGAGCATAAGTTTTAGATAAAGATAATCGCTCTAATAATTAAAAAAAAATATGATTGTTAATATGAACAAGACAATGATACAAATAAAGTACACTCCACTTATAACAATATATATGATGACAATACAATCACAACGACGCTACATGTTTTATTTACGGTTAGTAAAATTCATTTTGAGATGACCAAGAATTTTCTTCCTAAAAGATATTTAGCCAATTTCTGAACAGAATTCACCAATGATAGAGTAATTTCATAGCGTTTGTGTGATTCATATACCTTTCTCCCAGAGTACAAGACAAGATGTAGTATTTTCCTATACCCTTGTGGAAGAATGTATACGACAGACAGTAAACAGGTACCATCCACGACAACACAATTATTTGATCTGAGAATGATCTTAGAACTGATCATCGAATGTGATTCCTGCTAAAGGGATTTCAGATTCATCATGGCCGTGCCGTCAGGCAGGATTGTTCGAATATGCTGTATAGTATGATCATAGATATGGCTCAGTTTCCGACGCTACACCATATTGCAACATCTTATTCAAACTGACTGTAGCCTTAGCTATACATTTTATTACTTTGTTTGATATAATAGATAGCATACTCCCTACCAAGAAAACCAACCAGAAGAAAGTATCGACCAAACCAAATGAAGTATCTGTTTTCATAAGCATATTCTTCGGTTCACAAGAAGGAACTATCACTGCCATAATATATGCCTGTGGTTGTCTATTTACCTGTGTGATGTCGTGTTGCAGCGTTATAGCCGCGGCTTGAACTGTATTAATATTTGTATGTTCTCCTACCCATGGATCTGATATGTGTGTGTTCGAAACCAAAACATCATGAGGTAATTGATTTTCCTTTTGTATTTGTGTACTATCAACGGTGTTTGCTACAATATGCTTCCTTTCCCATTCTGTTATGTCCTCACGCGAAACATCACATAATTCAGGGATGTTTCCAATAAAGACATCCACAAATGGGTCGGGCAGCGCAGCTACCTTTATTTTCCTAGAAAAATATGGGCAGTTTATATTAGCCCAGGCAACTGGAAACTTTTCTCTTCTACCTCCAAAAGTTCTACAGGTCACATGCTCTCCAGTATAGTCGGTTTCATTAATCAGCTTTTTATGTATTCCCACTATACTCGACCCGGAATCGCGTACTAAGCTACATTTCTTTCCATTCACTATGGCGTGTTGTACGACCAGTGATCCATTGGTAATTTGGACCGCATTAGTCTCCTGCACGTGTATTTTATGACCGCACGTCAAGTTGCCCTCTTTATGAAAGATCTGGCAGGTATCACAAGTTGGGTCGATGGGAGAATATTCTACCTCTACCGTATTTGCATGACTAGTCTCGTCCGAGTCACTGTCACTACTAGATGTTAGCATCCCTATGTTTGCTTCTTTATACAGTTGTCTTAACGGACAAGATAAAAACATATGTCCAAAACTTTTACATTTAAAGCATTGTGTTTGTCTTTGATAGGTGTTAAATCTGTCTCTATTTCTAAGTGCTAATTTCTTTATGTAACTGTCAAACTGCGGATGTTTGTCACACATTTGATTTGAGCCGTGGGTGAAACCACAGTATTTGCAAGTTGTCCACACACCCTTTTTCTCGTGTTTAACATAAGGTTGATACTTTGGTTGTTGTTGTTTTTCCCTCCTTTGATATTGTCCTACCAGACTGTTGTTGTGTTTTGTATCCCTGCATCCTTGATTTATGAGGGAATCTATCACATGCATTTGTCTCTACCAATGGGGAAAAACTATTATTAAATATGTCTTTGTGGGCGTCGAAGAAAGACTCTCCTTCTCATCCATCTGCTGTATACTCGAACATTTCTGTTCAATAAGAAAGGTAGACATAGACGGAGGAACCGCCGAGATCAGTTTGTCTCTAACAATCAAGTCACGTAGCTTCTTGTAGTCATCATTAACATTAGCTGATCGAGCCCATTTATCGAATGTCAATTGAGTTAAAGAGGAGAAGTCAAGGAACGTCTGTCCTGCTTTAGGAATAAGATTTTTGAATGATGCACGAAGGCCAAATTCGTCTAGACAGAAATGAGATAGCAGTCTCTTTCGAATGTATGAGTAGTCACTACGTAACTCATCTGGGATTAGTTCTACAACCTGTAAAGGTTCACCACTTAAGTGCCTATGTAGCAAAACTGCCCATTCAGTTTCTGCAACTCCATAGTGTCTCAAGATTAGCTCAAAATTAGTTAGCCATGCAGAGACAGAATCAGAGTTGGAATATGTCTTTATCACCCCATTATATTTCTTAATGGCATCTGTGGAATGTGCCTCCACTTTGTTCTTAGCGATCTGTTCATCCTTGTCCTTCTCGTACTGTTTCATTTTGAAGTTATTCTCCAATTCTTTTTCCTTCAGAAGCGTTTCTGTATTCAATTTCTCAAGATTAAAAGCCATCTCTTTTTCTCTTAATTGTGCTTCTCTATCTAGTTTTTCCTTATCTGCAGCGATCTGCAATGCCATCCTTTCCTTATCAGCGACCAATTGAGCTGCAATTCTGTCATTTTCTGCGGCTATCCTCTCTTTATCTTCTGCAATTTGAGCTGCAATTCTATCATTTTCCATAGCCATTTTTTTCCTCTCAAATAATCTTTGTCTCTCCTGTTCATCTAGTCGATCCTTTTCCAATTGTCTTACCGCAACTCTTTCGTTCCTTTCGTGAGCTTGAAAATTTGCAAATTGTTTCTCCGACCACGATATAAGATCTGCTCCTGTCAAACCTGCATCTTTTCCAATTGCAACAAAATCCTGTAGAGATGACATGTTGTTATGTTTCCAATATTCAATAATAATACTCAAAGTGAGATATAGAGCCAGGAAGTTTACCACAAAAGAGACAGAGCTTATACGTATCGAAATCGACAGATAAAGTCCAAGAACGTAGAAAGAAATA
Source organism: Cepaea nemoralis (assembly GCA_014155875.1). NCBI lineage: Eukaryota > Metazoa > Mollusca > Gastropoda > Stylommatophora > Helicidae > Cepaea > Cepaea nemoralis. Next base: position 77,048 of record JACEFZ010014681.1, on the reverse strand, counting down.
ATTAATAAATTACAATTAGATACATTAATAATGAAAAATGACAAATAATTTTATAATAGACAAGACCTATAACTCAGCAGTTAAAGTATAGACAGAGTTAAAGTTCTTTAGATTCAAGCATTTATCAAAGAAATCCTATTATTATGTAAACAAATCAATAATGCACCGCGAATAAGAATTCACAGCACCAAAATAGCACAAAATTGTGTATCGCGCCTATGACGTCATCACAGTTACGATAATAAAGACAAAATGAATGCGTGCAAAATTACAGTATTTTGACTATAACTAATTACTGACAAACCACAAACAAATACAATACTCAGCTCAAGAATCAGCAAACATTTTCCAATAGTTTGCTAGTAGACCAATCCAATCGATTTGATAGATGATTATGTTTGTAATAATTGTGTAGAAATAATCTTCAATAGTTGTCCAATCCAATCGATTTGATATATGATTATGTTTGTAATAATTGTGTAGAAATAATCTTCAATAGTTGTCCAATCCAATCGATTTGATAACCAATTCTGTTCGTACTCGAATCCTACGACTTTGACACCTTTAGGCACGTTGCCTGTCATCAATCCCTGAAGTGGATCGTAATTGATGTTGGTGTCATTTGCTACAAGGTGTATCTATAACGTAGAAAGATCTTCAATCTGTTTAATGTTGCATAGCCAACATTAAAAATGTTCTGGTCTGATGAGTTATTGTATAGAATTTCCCGGTTTATTTATATATACAATTCCGACATCCAAGGTATGCGCACTTTCAAACACGATAAGATTGCGTTGATTCCGTTGTAATGAGGCGTTGATACTTCCAGTCATTCAACCGACATCCTATGAGTTCCTGAAGTTTCTGTTGAACCACAAGAAAACGGATTCGATTCACCTGGGTTATTTCCGTTCCCAAGAGGCGTTGAGAAGTACAAAATTTTCTGTTCAGTACACTGAGCTTGAGAACCAATGTATAATGGTCTTCCGTTGATGAAATGTCAGAAGTGCTTCAAGTTTATACACAGTACAGTTCAGCACAGTTAACGAATATGCACCCTGAATACCACTGGGTGAGATAATCCTGCCATAATGGTTATGTGCATTTTCAATCAATCCGTGATTTCATAGAGAAAATCACAATAATGTCATTTCATTGGTACAGTGACAATTGTCATTCTATCTGTTACAAAGGTCATCTAATATATGATGACGAGAGTTATATTTGACATTCAGCATTAATCAATGCGAGCAGGAAACTCTCTGTATTAAAAACGATATGTATCCTGATTCGATCGCACTGACTGTTATTTCCAAGAAATAAACGATGATGATTAATAAACTGAAGACACAATACGAACAACGAGGATGCGCCAACTGGTCTCCAGCACACTAGACCGGCATTATCCTCACAAACATAGATGTGTTGCGTATTAGTGCATGCGTGACTGTGTGTTATGTATTCATTCCTTATGATGAGAATATGACCGTTATAATGTCATTCAATCCTGTCTCCATAGTCTGATATTCACTCGGCTTCCAATTATTAATAGGTTTGCAGCCAGTGTCTCAAAAAGCATTACCGCGTCAAACAAAGATGAAATCAACTGCCTGTGTCTCTCTGTACCGTATCCGTACAATATTGACCTTGTGTCTATAACCGTTATCCTTGACTCACTGACAACTTTACTGTGAACGTTCCCTTGGTCCAAATCTCTGCAGACAATTCCCCCATGTCATGAGTTTGACGCTGATCCCTGCTTCCTCTACAATGATATTGACCTGACGTTTAACTGCTAGAGCTAAATTGTACAATCACATGTAGGACAGCCTCACTATGCTGACTCCAACATAAATCCAACAACAAAGTCATTCGAGTGAACTGAGATATAATTTATCGCAGGTAACTTCAACAGCAAACGTGAGCGAGTGAGCGCATCCAGTCTTAAGTCTTTCGCACCGCACTTTCGCTCTTGCTTCACCGTCGCTATTCGTTTATCTAGACTGTGTGGATAGTTGGGCACCAAGCGGGCCCCCTGCCATGAGAATGAATGTCTAACAAACGCCTACCTTCCTCTGTCATATACCAGCTATGCCAGCGACCGTGGCATCAGGATAGCCAAGAGTACCTGTAGTCAATTGCCGAATACACCTAGAGCGACTTCATGTGGATATCGAGGATTGGCAGCATCATAAAGGCCGGTATTCTGTGACTGGTGTTGAAGCACGTCCTAACTTGTCTTTGCTGGATCACAAACTAAAGCTTAAGCCGTTACGGTGTTAGGTGACGTCGTACAATGCGTCTAAATTGCGTTCAATGTTGGTGTCACAATGTTCACCATTTGTGCCACTCTTTATCTTCTTCTTTGATGCGCTAACTCATCAATTTAAAGTTGCATCACTGTCATTTGCCACATGACAATGACCATCTATTAATTATCTACCTAATTCATGAAATAATAAATAACAATAAGAAATGTTTTTTCCTTCAAATTAATCAGTCCATCAACACGCATCATGAATGTCAACTTCTTAAAGACTTAGGGAACAAGACTCGGGTTCAGACAGGCAACAAATTCCATACTGTATATTGATATTCTAATTTATTATCGTCAATCTGGCGAATAATGACTTCGCAGTTAATCACAATATCACAGTATCTTATAGGTACATTAACAAGTCATCATACACATTACTATCACAGCATAAATCTATCAAACTATCTCACTAATCAAACAATCTCTATATTCAAACTAGTTTCTGTATATCTCGTCCCCCTAAGCTAAACCCTGCTTCTTGTCCAACGTCCAGTATTCGTCTGCCCTCGACGTGCATCGGGCGGACACGGAGTGTGACTCCCATCAAGCTTCTCGTGAGAGTAGTCCCTGTACGTTCCGGCGGGTTCCACCTGGGTCAACAACGCAGTAGGCAAACTGACCCCTCTGTTCTCGAATACTCCATCGTAATTAATTCCCTTCTTAGGGTTTCTGTCTCTGTGTTGCATCCCCTTATATATCCCCTATATATCTATGTATATAAACCATTCATGTGAGACTCTGACAGGGTTCCCCTGCCCTCCATCCTTGTGGGTTACTATATGTTAATTAGTCTGAACTAATTCTGTCAAGGGATCACATGAATGCATAACAATTTGTGGTTGTAGTTTAGTGGATGGGAACTTAGTAATCTGTATCCTTGCACTATGAACTCATGTATTTTCCAGTACAACATTCCAGGGTGATTGCTGAAGAGCCCAACTCTCTTCCATATTCCCAAACTTGCTATCCGACCGAAGTTCCCTGATGCTTCCTGTTGCATTTACAACTGCGCCCTTCTCAAGTATCCAATATAATACCAGGACAATGAACTCTTTATTAGAGAGTTACATCAAGACGAATTGTCTTGGCTTATTTAGGAACATATGCACATCTTTTCCCTGTATGTGTATTTTGATACACTTTTACTTCCGTATGTTTTATATAGTGCCCAATAAATGATTACTTTGTTTTCACCAAGTAACTACTCATGTCCTTGTTTGCCTGTTAGTGTGTCTACTCCCTCTTTACTTGCTGTAGCAAAGTGTATGTGCTTTACCTGTTGGTGTTTAGTTTTGTGAATGTATCTTTTACCTTATGTATATAATGTGTGCTAGCGTGTGTGTCTGTGGTGTGTAATATCTTTCTAAGCGTCACGAGCTGGAATCTCCTTTATCATGAATTATGCCATTTGTGTAAAGCATGATTTGGATATTCGAGCAGTGATTCTTAGAATAATTCTATTATATCTAACACATGTATAAAATATTTAGACAAGTGTTACATTTTACATCAAACGCAGACAAATTAAAACTGACTAATTTTTGCGTACAATTTGTCCGCTAAGTATATCGCTCCATCATTTAATTCATTTACGCTCTGATTCGTACATCTTTCATTCAACATAGTTTTCTTGTTAAAATATACAAGTTAAGTTAAGGTAAGTGTTGTCGCCCTTAGAAAAAAAATTTGGCGATATATTATGTTGAAGCACCAAGTACTACCTGTACTGGTGATAACAGAATGGTTTATAATTTAAATTGAAATACTTCGAGAAAGAAAATTTTGAACTGGGAAGATAATGTTTATGACATATATGATAGAAAAAATGAAAAATTGACATGTTCACATATTTTAATACAATATAATAATACAATAATTTATTAAATATCTAATTAATAATGAACTAATTAAATCCATCGACGATCCAGTGTGTTGTCGTGCTTTGTCCGTGTGTGTCTATGATACTGTTACAGTTGATAGGTAACTTGTTGCTGTCACAGTTTCGTGTGGTTGTTTTGCACATGTCGTAATAGTAGTGACATATCGGTGTGGGTATGTCTGATGTTCTGTTCCGTTAGTTTGTGAAGTGAATTCACCTTCACTAGTAGGCAAAGTTCAGAATGTTTACATTGTATCATTAGTTGTTAATTTCTGCAGTTGGTGAAGTAAATTCACATTCTTTAGTAGGCAAAGTTCAGGATGTTCATACTGCATCGGTAGTTACCAATGTGGCATGATATAATGTTAGTGGTCATTTACTTTGAATAATCTAATATTTAGCGTTTGCTGTCGGTATTCATGCAGTTCTTCGGCTGAAGTGTAGAGATACACTGAGTTTCATGCATCAGATTAAAATATCACAGTTTGCAATATGGCAAAATATTAGAGTGGATATTGTCACTCTGCTGGTGCGTTTGGTACTCTTGATAAAATATCAGGAATTAAATTGTCTGTGCCTCTGATATGGTGAATTTCAAAATCAAAATCTTGCAATAGAAGACACCATCTGGCCAATCTGTTATTCCTGGGTTTTCCCTCTTTAATGACCAGCAGTGGCGAAATATCTGTAAGGACAATGAAGTGGGCGCCAAGGAGGAACTTACGTAGTCGGAGAACACAGAAAACCAAACTTAAGGCCTCCAATTCAGCTGTGGAGTATCTGGTCTCAGCTGCTTTTAACTACCGACTCACATACAGGACTGGATGTTTCACCCCATCATATTCCTGCATTAGACATCCTCTGATCGCGATAGCACTTGAATCTGTGGTTAATATAAATTGTAAATCTATGATTGGTAGTCTGAGGATGGGTGGATTGGAAAAAATAGATTTCAGTGTGCAAATTGTATCTTCGAAACTGATACTCTTACATAGTTTATTTGGTTGACTTTTGGTCAACAAATTTGAAAAAAAAAAAAAAAAAAAAAAAAAAAACTGACGTGAATTCTGCCCAGTTTTGGATAAATTTGGCATAATAATTCACTAGACCTAAAAGACTCCTGACCTGTTTTTTTCGTTGTTGGTACATTCAGGTTCAGGATTTTTGATACAATTTTGTCATCAGTGAGTAGTTTCCCTTCTGAAATTCTATAACCTAAGAAGTCAATCTGTCTGTAAGCTATTTCAACCTTAGAAGGTTTGACAGTTAGTCCAAAAAGAAGAATTCTACTGAAAACTTGTTGAAGTGTTTCTAAATGAGAAGTCATGTCTGTAAAGTGAACACAGATGTCATCTATATATGACTGTACATTTTTAATGCCATGTAATAAGAGTCTGGTTAATCTAACGAATGTGGTAGGTGCGTTCTTAAGTCCAAAAGGTAAATACCTCCACTCGTATAAGCCCAGAGGTGTTGAAAAGGCAGTTATATGCATTGAGGACGGCGATAACGGTATCTGCTAATATCCTTTTGTCAAATCAAATTTTGAAAGGATAGATGAATTTGACATATTCAAAATAAGGTCTTCACAACTATACATAGGTTCAGCGTCAGTTGTTGTTACTAAGTTAATTTTCCTATAATTATGCATAAGCATATCGTTAAGTCCTTCTTTCTGACGAGCACGATTGGTGATGAGTACTCGGACATAGATTTTTGGATGATTCCGTTTCGTCCCAAGTCCAGTATTTCTTGGTCAAGTTTATTCCTATAGTGCAGAGGAATAGAGTACGGTCTGCACTTGATAGGTGTCAAGTCTGTCAAGATGATAGAATGAGTTATTTTGTCAGTATGTCCAGGTCGGTTTGAGAAAATTGCTTTGTAGTCGTTGAGAAGAGACATAATGTCTTGTCGTTGCTATTGTGTTACATTGTCAGAGATGTTTATGTCATATATTGTGTCGTCGTTGTTTGTAATAGGTACAGGAATTTCTATGTTGTCTGTGTCAGTCTGATTAATCACTGATGCCACTGTTTGTAAATTGTCTTCAGTGTCACTGTCATTGTCGTCGAGAAGAATTGTCGCTAATGTGTAGTTGTCTTCATTGTCTTTGTCGTCAAGAAAAATTGTCGCTAATGTGAAGTTATCTTCATTGTCTTTGTCGTCAAGAAAATTTGTCGCTAATGTAAAGTTGTCTTTATTTTCGTTTGTAGCAGTGTTGTTAAGAAGTACTGTTGGTGCTGTGCTTCTGTCTTTGTTGTCGTTCTTGTCAGTGACGTTTCTGTTAGTCTGGTTAGCGTCTTCTGTTTTGTGTTGCACAATTGCAGGCTTACGGTTTTGTTTTTTGAAGGCACTCTCACTTTTAGGTTTTATGTTAGTGGTATAATCGAAAGATTCGACTGCCCCGGTGTTGTGCACCTCTGTAAATTCGTTTAGAATTTCGTCATTGGTTGTCTCCCTTAAGCTTTTGGCTGCTGGGGACATAAAATTATGTTCATTTGTCGTGGGATTACTTCTTGGTTTTAGAATGCAGTTTTCTAGCTTCCATTTTTGGATATCTTCTTGTGAAGATGATTTTACGTTGGGGAGGTTCCCCACAATAATGTCCGCGCAGGGGTTGTCTAAAACGGCACAAAGTACTTGTCCTGACACAAACGGTGTTTGAATTTCGGTCAGTGCCAAGGGGTATCTTTCAATGGTACCTGCGAATGTGCGACATGTCACATAGTCGTTTGTATAGTCACTGTCTTTAATTAATGTCTTTTTAATGCCAACCAGAGTCGAGCCGCTGTCTCGCATGACTTTACACAGTTGGTTATTTACAAGACCTTTTACAAAATGCAATTTGCATTTTGATGCCAAGGCTGCATTGGCCATTTCGTTAGATATTGGAATGGTATGGCCACATTCAAGAGTGGTATTCAACTGGAACTTTTTACATATGTTACAGGTGTTATAGTCGTTGGTATTAATGACTTCTAGGGCATTCACTGATTCATTCTCACTTTCATTCTTGGTGTCACACTGATTAACATCATCTATTTCTTCATCACTAGATGTGTCTGCCAATACTGCATTGGCTTGTTTCATCATTTTGCGGCCGTCACAAATTCCGCTATAATGTCCACAGGACCGACAAAAATAACATTTAACCGCTCTTCTGAAGGTGTTTCTCTTGTTTCTCTGCTTTTCTACCATCATTTGGAGGTGGTGACGGTAGGTTGGCGCTTTGTCGCATATAGCATATTGTTCATGGGTCAATAGACAATATTGACACTGAACTGGCTTTGAGAATTTAGAACGTGGTTTAAATTTGCTATCAGTTCATTTTGAGTACTTTGTGTTAGTTTCATCTGCTACTTCATTTTGAGTAGTATTTAATCGAAAAATGTCACGATTTGCTGTATAGAAGGCAGACCCTTTTTGTTCAGCCTCCTCAATAGTCCTGCAATCACTCTGTCGTAAGAATTTAGAAAAGGAAGTGGGTATTGAATTGATAATTTTGTCAATTATTATAAGATCTCTTAATTTTTCACGGTTGTTGTTTGTTTTTGCCGATGTAATCCATTTATTGAAAATATCCTGAACTGAAGAAACATATTCTATGAATGTTTGGTTGGGTGATGGTGAAAGTTTTGAGAATTTGTAATTGGTATCCTGCTGTGTCTAAAGAAAAATGTTGCATGATTCTACGTTTTAGGTAGTCGTAGTCTTTTCTCATGTCCTGTGGGATAGTTTCAATTACTTTTAAAGGTTCTAATGCCAAATTTCTCATAAAGATCATAGCCAAAGTCGGTTTTTGGAATGCTATGATAGGACATTAAACACTCAAAGTTCTCACACCAGGCACTTATGGAATCTCCGGAACAGAAGGGTTTGACCAGGCCTTTGTATTTGTTATACTTATGTTCTTCTTCCTTACTTCTTAATTTGTTTACGGAGATTTCCATATTGGAGTCAATCTCCATTTGTTTGACCTTTAGTTGTGTCTGTGTTTCTATTTCTTTCTGTTTCAGAGCTGCTTCTATTTCTAATTTCTTTGTTTCTGCATTTAATTCTGCTTGTTTGTTAGAGAGCCTCAATTTCCATCTTTTTATTTTCAGCTTCCATTTCCAGCCGTTTTTGTTCTCGTTCGGCTGCCCGGTCTTCTCTCGCTATGTTTTCTGCATGCGTTTTTTGCGCCCATTCCGACAGTTTATCTGCAGTATATCCTAATTTAAGCCCTAGCTCAATACACTGTTCCATTGTTGACATTTTGTGAATTTAAGTAAATTTAAATTTATAGAAATTATAGAACTGTCAAGAATTTTAAGTAAAGTTTAATAGTCTTGAGCTTGCCAAAACTGACTTAGCCCCTAAATAGCCTGTCAACTTCTTAAAGACTTAGGGAACAAGACTCGGGTTCAGACAGGCAACAAACTCCATACTGTATATTGATATTCTAATTTATTATCGTTAATCTGGCGAATAATGACTTCGCAGTTAATCACAATATCACAGTATCTTATTAACAAGTCATCATACACATTACTATCACAGCATAAATCTATCAAACTATCTCACTAATCAAACAATCTCTATATTCAAACTAGTTTCTGTATATCTCGTCCCCCTAAGCTAAACCCTGCTTCTTGTCCAACGTCAAGTATTCGTCTGCCCTCGACGTGCGTCGGGCGGACACGGAGTGTGACTCCCCTCGAGCTTCTCGTGAGAGTGGTCCCTGCACGCTACCGGCGGGTTCCACCTGGGTCCACAACGCAGTAGGCAAACTGACCCTCTATTCTCGAATGCTCCGTCGTAATTAATTCCCTTCTGAGGGTTTCTGTCTCTGTGTTGCATCCCCTTATATATCCCCTATATATTTATGTATTTATACCATTCATGTGAGACTCTGACAATGAATAAATATACAATAATGGTAATAATCAACCTTCAAACTAATTAATGCAATCAATATGATGAACTACTAAAATAATAGATAACACTGTACTATACTATTAACATAAAACGATATTTTCATTTCAATTAATAATCCTAATTCAATATAATCAATAAATACAAAATATTAATATTCACCATTTATCTTAATATGACACTAATTATGTAATATTACTAATCAACAATGGATTTATCCACTTCGTTATTAAAAACAAAATTTAAAAAAAAAAACCAAACAAACCAATCCTCTCATAATCCAGTTTCTTTCTGCCTAAGTAAATTCTTCCTCATCAGAATAGTTTTGCTTATATTACAACCTTACTCTCTCTGCATGTCATATTAACTTAGAGAACCTCCAAGTAATTTCATGTGCGAACTTCATAGTATCCTTAATCATATCTTCTTAGCTAATCCACACGCCTTATGCCACAATGACTTATATCCGGCCTCTGTTAGATAGCCCCGTCGCCACCCGGCGAGAACGAGTCACTTATTAACTCACCACATGGCGATAAGGCACCCCAACCGCAGCCAGTATCACAGCGATTTCGCGTGCACTATCCAGTTCATAAACTAAATATTTGATAAGATATAAATAACAATTCTTTTCTTTAAGATTATGCCGAAACACCAACCAACTACCATGCCTTCTAAACTAGAAACCAACACAATCATCAAAGTAGTGGTTAGTCAATCATTCAATAAATCTAATCAACTAATCTATCAACTTTGCACTCACCTCCGAGAGGTGCATCCATCGACACGTAGGACAAACAATAAACTCCACATGTGGGTAGTGCACATCTACCTCGGTTCTTAGCAAAGAAATCATCCATGAGTTCTATTTAAACCGACGAACTCCGACCAATCACCGTGTCGGTGCTGTACGTTAGATCACAGTGCAAGATGTTCTGCACAAGCACAGCACCACCAGAGCGACGCTCAAAACACAGCGACCCAAAGGGAAATCATTCCATCCCTTCATATGCTAACAAACCAAAATGCAATAATTCAATTTAAAAAAACAAAACAATATTCAGTAAAACCTAATAAATATAACGAATATTTCTTAATATCATACCTGAGTTGCTCCCCATTGTTATATAATATTAACCAAAATATAGCAAACAAACCAACAAATGGTTAATCAGACTTTCCAAATGTTAGATGTTGTCACAAAATGAAACCGTGTGTTTATCCGGTTGATTATTACAGAGGATTTTCGGATTAAGCGGACGATCGACCAGCGACATCTATTTGTACTAACAGAGTAAACACAGTTGTACAGGTTACATCGTGTCAGCCCATAAACACATTTGGTGGTGAGGGAGAAGGATATGGAATGGTTCCGTTTGTCATCTATACTGCAGGACATCAGACGGAAATGGCTGCTGGGATTGTCACCACGGAACAGAAGAGTGACAAGTTTGTCAACATTTGAATGCAGATGGAAGCCGTGAGATCACAGGGGCAGATGTAAAACGGAAGTACCTAGTACGGAAAACAGTGCATCTGTCAATTCTTGGTTTCCGGAACATCAAGATGATTGGCAGCTTGGTATCGAAACTCTTTGTTGGGAGTTTACAGAAACTAGCTGGCTTGTTTTGAGAATCTAGGCAATTACTGACAACTTTGACAGGATTTAAGCCAGGAAAATAGTTCTTGACAGGGGATGATTTGCCACTGTGCCACCTGTGTGGGGGAGTAAAGGATAACGTCACGTGGACAACTTTGGTAGTTTGCCATATAAACTCGAGTTGAGATCAACTAGGGTGGACTTGAATAATGCTCTAGACAGAGTGCAGGGCACTGCAGTGCCAGTGGAAATAATATCTACCGTGTGTTAATTAGTGACTTAATTTTACACGTGCCTATATGGCAGATGTAGATATGATTTATAGGACTGCAGTAGTGCCATTTAAGGTTCCCTACCAGATCCAAGGAAACTCAACAAGTTTTAAAAAAAACCCATTCGGAAGAACACCCGTTCAACCATCAATAAAGTGCAGACAGAACGTAACTGAAAGCTAAAAGCAGGTTGATTCACCAAAGTGAGTGATGCGTACTGATGCACCACACATCATCAGACAGTGGTGGCGGGCTGAAGACATTGGGTCTAATAGTTACCTAGAGTTATATAATCTCGTGTAATAGAACACATGACATTATATGTGAGGCTGGATAGACACGAGTGAGGATCAATCCAGTACAGTAACAATTAACATTAGTAAGTAGCCCTTATGAACTGAGTGGTTCGATGTGCAACGAGGATGATCTGTCGACTAACTAACTAACTAACTAACTGCGTACACACTGCAAAAGACTTGTGCAGTTTGTTTAGGAACATTAGGAACGGACATTGTGTAGAGTGCAACCGGTCCATGATTAACTGTTAATACCACCGGTGTCTATTTCGGATGTTCATGAAATTGGATTACCAGAGGTCTACAGAGGCAAAGCATTATCCGGCAAGATGGTTCCGGCAACGGGTGAGACGTACTTGTTCTGACGTAACGTGCTGTGGTCTATCTTTGCTGTGATCAGCTGACTGAGTTGATGTCTGAGAGACAGAGTCTACACACTTTATAGAACACGTCACACATTTTCTTCGCATACACGTCTCATACACGTTACACTTTTATTTTAATAAATTAATCTTTATTAATTTCTAGAAGCAAGAGTTGTTGAGTATGTTGCGTTGGGGAAGTATGAGAAGGGGGCATAGTACGACAGTGTGAGAGTGATAGGAAAAGGTGTCCATAGGCTGATGGAGTGTGTTGGACGGAAGCTGGTGGATTCTCCAGAATATTGAGGGGGAGAAAAAAAATAATATTATAATGTGGGTGTCGGATCTCCTCACTCCAGGGACGACACTTTAAAGGAGGACACGACAGATGTTATCATGCAAAATTAATCAAATTTACCAATAAATGTTAGTATATTCCATCAATGGGTTTATACTTACATAACCCGTTGTTAACATTATAATATCCACACAATTAGTTATAATAATAACATAATTACAATTAATTATAATACTGCATAATTTAATCACTATTAATGTACTTATATTCTTCTATAATATCATATTTAAATATATAATTCATAACCAAAATAAGTGAGTGGCACCTTGCAGTTTTTACAGACCGAAGCATGTGAGTTGGAATTTGGCAAAAATTACATCACATTGTCTGGGCAGAGCTTCAGAGAACATGCGATGCCCACGCAGCATGTTCCCTCTCTCGGCCTTGCCTTGTTTATTCCAGAGGATTGGATAACCAGTACGTCTGGAACAAGGTAGGCTGCAGACGCTGGCGGCTCAGCGTCAAACCACCGAGACCTCACATTCACGAGGAATCGGTGAGCGGTGGCCAGACCCTAATAACAATAGAACCTGACTTAGAGGTGTTCAGCCAAGTCCCGCAGGTGAGGGTCTTGTACGCACCTGGACCGTAGGGCGCGTGCACCTGCCAGTTGCAAGTGTCTGGACCTGTGTAAGCGTGTACTACTGTCAGACTCCCTACCTGACTTGTGCGGATCCCACGACCAACGGGAATAGGCCCGCCGGAGATATTGCTTGTCTGTTGCGAACAAATCTCCACGACTATTGAATAAGTAAAGAAACGATAAAAGTAGTGGTATTTCAATTACTCCCACCTATGCTACACCCTTCATGTGTCTTCGCAAAGTCGGACTAGTGTCAAGCTCAACAGGGTTTTCTTTCCCCGCTGACTCTTCCAAGCCCGTTCCCTTGGCTGTGGTTTCGCTAGATAGTAGATAGGGACAGTGGGAATCTCGTTAATCCATTCATGCGCGTCACTAATTAGATGACGAGGCATTTGGCTACATTAAGAGAGTCATGGTTACTTCCGCCGTTTACTCGCGCTTTGTTGAATTTCTTCACTTTGAAATTCAGAGCACTGGGCAGAAATCACATTGCATCAACAACGGGTGACGGTCGTCGCAATGTTTTGTTTTAATTTGACAGTTGGATTCCCGTGGTCCGTACCAGTTCTGAGTTGGCTGTTGAATGTCAGCCGACGTGGACGACGTCGGGGAGATGCCGCTGCATAGCTGGGGTGGTCCACGGGAAGGTTGCAGCCACGTTCCGAGCTCGGCCGGTCCGCCGAATAGCGGCGGTGGCTCGCCCAGCCAGGGCCCATCCCAGTCCCGCTTCGTACCTCGGCCCGACTGATCCAGCCCTCAGAGCCAATCCTTTTCCCGAAGTTACGGATCCAATTTCTCGACTTCCCTTACCTACATTGTTCTTTCGACTAGAGGCTGTGCACTTCGGAGACCTGCTGCGGATATGGGTACGGCCTTGCACGAAATTCACACCGTCTCCGTGGGGTTTTCAAGGGCCGACGGGAGCGCACTGGACCACGCAAGAGCTGCGGTGCTTTACGAAGCCGCGGTCCCTATCTCCGGGCAAGCCGATTCCAGGGATGTGGCTCCTTACAAAGAAAAGAGAACTCTTCCGGGGCTTCCGCCGACGTCCCACACTTCGTTTTACAATTTCATATAACATAACAGATTATACTCAATAAATCACAACTAATTCATAACACTATTATAATAAATAATAAATCACAAATATCACTGTCACTTCTTAACGCAGGTCTCCTACCTATTTACTATAATGCTACTAAAAATGGATTTGTTTACATTTGCAAAGTCCTACACACTTACGGCTTTAAGAATATAACACAGGTGTTCTATCAGCATTTTACTAATTCACAAATAGTTCCGGTGTTTCTATTAAACCGTTCTATTTCTGCACAGTTTCTAATAAATACAAATTGTTCTCATTATTTTAATTTCTACTAAGGTTCCTTGTTAAAGTTTTCTCGAATTACACAATGTTTATCAATGCCTGTCCAGTCCAGTTGTCAGGTCTGGATGTGTTCCAAGTGTCTACCAATAGCAATCTCCTTGTTGACCATTTGACCTATTGCATAGCTGTATTGAAAATCGCTCCAGTGTTGACATTTCAAACCTCTGATATATACGCTTGTAGTTTGTGTCTATTACGTTGGTTGTACTTGACTCTGTATCACTTCTGTTTATTAACGTTTCTTTCATCTTCACCAATTCTGAAGCATTGTTAAGTTTGGATCTTATAATTTTGTAATTCTAAAAGTTATGTGGTGTGGTGACATCTATTTACAACATGTCCCTATCAACCCACAATAAATGTCTCTGGAACAAGCCATGCCTAGAATTTCCAACGAAATTTTCCCGAACAAAGCAAGATCGTCTATATCAGGGGTGGCCAACCTTTTCAGCAGGCGGGTCAAATTTCAGAAATAATATTTCCTGCCTGGCCACCTAATTTTTCTTTTGTTAATTAAAGTAAACAAGCAAGCGTCCTACAGCTTCGACCACATCGCCGCTTCCCACTCCGCGGGCCGCAACATGACTCCCGGCGGGCCGCATGCGGCCCGCGGGCCTCGTATTGGCCACCCCTGGTCTATATGAAACTCAAATTCTTAGTTCTTTAACGTTTTTAACAACTGTTCTTTATATAACGATTTAACACTATTTGTTGCCAGTTCTTTGCTTTCACATAATATAGTTTTAAGTGTTTTTGTTACTGTACATTTCGTAGTTTATGCCACCAACTTGACAATCCGTTAGATGGTTGGTTTTCTATGTATTTCTACTTTTTTTCTTCTTTTTCCACAATCTGTTTTATCTAGGGTGTTATTTTTCCGGAATTCGAGTCCTCTTTGAGACACCATATTGCCAGTTACTTCTTCTTATGTGTCCGGCGAGTGACTGATGGTGTGCTGTGAGTTAGTATTGTTTTCCTGGCGAGTTAGTTTGTAGTGGGCGGCGAGTTAGACTTGGGCCCGTGCAAGTTATATGCTGCTCTTCTTAGGTCGCCGTATCAAGCTGTTCTTTGATAGCCGACCATACTTGTAGTGACCGCCCTGTTCTGAATTGGCCGATTATAGTTTCTTGGTTGTGGGCAGAACTTCTCTTTTGTCACTGCCAGCGGCTTCTAGTTAATAATCGCTGGGTCAGTCATCATTGTGTCTGACACTCGGCAGTACATTTGCATTACATGATTCTGGTTACGGCACTCGGCCACCTGTACATTTCTATAATGTGGCGTAAGTTTCTACGAGCGCCAGTTCTGCACTATCCAACAACTACCTCTTTAAATACTGAACACAGTTCAAGTAACTGAACGTAATTCGTATTTTCAGTCTTATATTGACTTTAGATAGAAAACGGTTCACAGCAGCATTTACACAACATTTACGTAATACCTAGAGTCTACACAAATACATAATTAACTACAAATGTAGTGGCACACGATATGGCCATATGAAACGGCCTATAGACCGATGTCACACTCGGTCCATGTGTCTAGCCCCATCTGACCGCTTAGAGGAGAGTTCTACCATGCCCAGCGATATACCTTCCTATTTCCGTGCAAGGTATGGACTTCAACTTCCTTGGTTTTCATGCTACCTGCACAACTCCAGATTATCTGCACTACGTACCCCTTGCCCTAGTTTGGGACATGCAGGTGCCTATCTACCTGCATCGAACTGAGAACAGAACAGAGAGTAGTTTAACCAACAGGGTGGTCGACCACATACCCAGTTGGACTGATATAATAGTTCACAAAGGTAATGGTAACCTGGCCAAGCCGACACACCACAGACCTTCTACGTCATCGATTGGACGGCACATTCTTTAAATCAGTCAATCAATCATGTGCCATGCAGGAAAGCGTGGGCGGTCATGACTCGCCATTTCACTCGATCACCAGAGTCGTGGATCAGCTCAGTGTTCCTGTCTTGACCATGCCATGTGGCGAAGACATCCAGGTATTTACTTTTCGGTATTCCTCTTGGTCGATTCCCTTCGATCTTGCCAGTTGTCACTAAATTATCCAATCCATTTCTTCTCATAACATGTCCAAAAAATTTTGACTGTCTACGTCTAATTTCTCTAATGAATTTACGATTTTCATTTGTCTCCTGTAGTACTTGGTCATTGGTTTTTCTGTCTGTCCATGGTATTCTTTGCATTTTCCTCAAAAACCACATTTCTGCAGCCATCACATGTTTTTCCAGCTTGATTGCTCATTGTTAAATTTTCACATCCATACAAAAGAACAGGTTCTATATCTATATAGCACTCTTTTTCTCGTTTCAATTGACATCTTTTTATTGGTCAGTATGTTTTTCATCTTGCTGAAGGCTACTTTCGCCATGTCGATTCTTGTTCTAATCTCTACAAGGCATCTCCCTTCAGATGTTCTGACTGTTCCGAGATAATTGTACCGATTCACTTGTTGAAGAATATTCCCATTTACTTGTATATTACATTGTGGTATTTCGTTCTTCCTAGTGACCACCATAATATGTGTCTTTTTACAATTTAATTCTAATCGCTGTTGTTCACTGTGTGCAACAACCGCATCTATTAATTGTTGCAGATCATGTTTATTGTCTGCAATCAATACTGTATCATCTGCATTCTAATTACAATGCTGATTCTATTTATATCCTCTACATTTCTGAAAATATTTTCACTGTATAGGGAAAAAAGATCTGGAGACATTACACATCCCTGCCTAACACCTCTCTTAATAGGCTGATATTGTCCCGCTTCATTTTCAATCCTTATGGCAGCTTGTTGTTTCCAATATATGTTTTTTATAAGTCTAATGTCTTTCCTATCAATTTGTAGATCTGCAAGCATATCTACCATGTTGACAAGTCTTACTCTATCGAAAGCCTTTGTGTAGTCAATAAAACAAAGATGTATATCTTTGTTTACTTCTAGAGAACGTTCAATAACTGTTCGCAACATATACACAGCATTTACTGTACCCTTTCCTTCTACAAACCCACATTGTCCTCCCCTAGTGGGGGTTGTATTTTCTTCCTCACTCTTTGCATGATAGTTCGTAGCAAAATCTTTATGATCTGACTCATTATACTAATTGTTTTATGTTGATCACATTCCAAGGCTCTTTATTTCTTTCTTCTTCTTCTTCAGCGTTCCGAGCCATTGAGGTTCTTTGCTGCAGATACAATCCATCTCCATTCGTCTCTCTGGTGGACCTTCTCTTGCCAGTCGTTGATTCCAAGTGCTTGTACGTCTGTATATGTATTATCTCTCCACCGCCTTCTTGGTCTACCTCGGGGTCTACGGTCATTTATTTCCTGAGTGTAAGCGAGTTTTGTTTCCCTATTATCTTCCATTCTTTCTATAAGCCCCAGCCATTGTAGTCAATTAGCCTTCATGATACCAGTGATTAGCGGGGACTTAAACAGATCATAAATGTCTTTGTTACTTCTTCTTTTCCACTCTCCACTTTGTGTATCCCTAATGGGTCCAAAGATGCGTCTTAACATTTTGTTCTCACAGGTTTGTAACAAGACTTCGTCTCCTTTCGTTGTACTCCAGGTTTCAGAGCCATACAGCACAACTGGTCTGATCAGTGTTTTGTATATTGTGATTTTGGTGTTACGAGATAGCGCATTTGATTTTAGAAGATGTTGTAGTGCATAGTATATCTTATTTCCAGAGTTGATTCTAGTTTGTATTTCTTCCCTTATGATGTTGGAGCAGTTGAAGATTGTACCCAGGTAGTTGTATGTTTCCGTTCTTTTAATGGCCATATTATCTATTTGTATGTGGCCAGAGTTTTTAGCCATTCCGTCTCTTGAAATTACCATATATTCTGTCTTATCTTGGTTGATAACCAGCCCCATCTGTTGGGCTTTTTCCTTTAAGTGAGTCAATATTTCCAATGTCTTTTGTTCACTTTGCCCTATAATATCTATATCATCTGCATAACCAAGCAGCTTGGATGTTCCTCCAATATCACATTCCTCCTTTACCTTCCTTACAACTTTCTCTAGAGCCAGATTGAAGAGTAGCGGCGATAGTGCATCACCCTGTTTCAAGCCAGATGTTATTTGGAAAGGGTCTGATTTCCTGCCTTTATATGTTACTATATTATAAGTATCTTCCATGCATAGTCTGGTCATGTTGATTAACTTCCTTGGTATTCCAAATTCCTGCATAGCATTCCATAGACTATTCCTATGGACACTATCATAAGCCTTTTTAAAATCCACAAAAATGTTACGGAGATCTCTTGTATATTCCCAATATTTCTCGGCTATTTGTCGTAAGATAAATATCTGATCTATTGTTGATCTGTTTTGTCTAAAACCCGCCTGGTAGTCACCTAATATGTCTTCTGAATATGGTTTTAGTCTATTTAGTAATACTTCGGATAGTATTTTATAGCTTGTGGACAGTAGTGATATTCCTCTATAATTTCCACATTTTCTTTGGGATTGCAATAAATTCAGAATTACATAATTCAGAAGGTATATGTCCGGTATCATATAATGAGTTCAGCAGTCTGGTGACTTGATCTATTCCATATTCTTCTAAAGCTTTAATCATTTCTGTTGTGATGTTATCTGAACCGGGGGCCTTGCCAGCTTTCATATGTTTAAGAACATTTCGAACCTCCATCTTCAAAATTGGTGATCCTTCATTATTAAATCTAATATCATACTGTTCATCACTGTTATCTTCACAAAGGTTTTGCACATGGTCTGATCATACATGTAGAATCTGACCTTCTTCTATTATGATTTTGCCATCTTTAGTTTTTAGACAGCCTGCTGATGTACTTGTTCTTTTATTAGTAAGTTCCTGAATTCTTTTGTGCACTAATTTGGTATTTTGACTGTTGTGTTGTTTTTTTTTTTTTTATTTCTAAGCAATTTTTCTCAAGCCATGCTTTTTTTGCGTCCTTACATAATATTCTGACTTGTCTGTGAATTTCTTCATATTTGGCAGAATTATTTTTTTGAAAACATTTTGTTTAACACACAAATTAGTCGCTTGTTAAAGGTCGCGGAAGCCATCATGATTAATTTCCCTAGGCGAATTGTGTGCAAACAGAAAGACATGATAGTTAGTTTAAAGGTATCTTGGTAGACAATTGAAATAACTCTGCAAATATGTGTATATTTAAGTTTGAAGGAGTTATCTAATTACGTGTGTGTGTGTGTGTGTGTGTGTGTGCGTGCGTGCGTGCGTGCGTGTGTGTGTGTGTGTGTGTGTGTGTGTGTCAACGTTAAGATTTCTTCAGTCATCCATTTTATCACAGCTTTTTGACTTCTCTCCGGCATTATTTCTTTGACTGTTTGATGAATGGAGTCCCTTAACATTTCCCATTGTTCATTTAAACTCTGCATTTTAGCTATTAAAATGTACCTATTTTCCACAGTCACTCTGTATAGTTCTAGAATTTCTGTATCTGCTTTCAAAACATCTTTGTTAAGTCTATGTTCATTATAAACAATATACGCTATGCAAATGACACGGATAATGCAATGGATCTACAACAATTGTTGCACGTTGTAATAACAGAGAGTGTAAAGAAAGGACTCTCCTATAATATCAAGAAAACAGTAACAATGGTGATATCAAAGAAAAAGGTGCCACCAAAATGTGAAATGTACATAGGAGGGAAAAGAGTTAAACAAGTGGATAATTTTAAATACCTAGGGTCATTTGTAACATCCGACGGAACGTGCACACGGGGGATTAAGAACTTTTCTGAAAAGGGCAAGCAAAGGATGCCTTTCAGAAAATGAAAAGTATCTTATGCAGTAAGTCACTATCATTGAGTGTAAGAAAGAGCACGCTGAAGTGATATATAAAACTTGTTTTGCTGTATGGCAGTGAATCTTGGAATGTGAATGAATACATAAGGAAGAAATTGGAAGCAAAAGAAATGTGGTTCCTAAGACGAATGTTGCGAATTCCCTGGACTGCCAGAGTAACAACGACGATTGCATAAAAGAGGCTAGTGGAACTAGAACATTGTATAGAACAATAAGATAGAGACAAACAGCTTTCTGTTGTCATGTTACGAGAAGAGAGGCATTGGAGAACACCGTGACGACTGGAAAGATCAAAGGGAAGAGAGGCAGAGACCGACCAAGAGAAATTATGCTGGATGGAGTGAGACGGTGACATGGAGGAATATCATCAACAGAATTGATCCAGAAAACTAAAGACCGAGATATGTGTAGAGTCATGAACGCCTACGCCAGCCGGCATGGCACTTGATGATGATGATGATGGATCCTTGAAAGAATTTTATCTGGTAAGAGGTTTGCATATTACAAAGAGGTTATAGAGGCGGTGTAAAATTGTTTTCAGCCACACCCAAAAACCTCTTTCATGCGAGGGTAAGTTGATAAGTAAGTCACACATAGCTGTAGACAAATAACTAAATTTCCGTTACTTAATGACTTTATCTCGTATATATATGTTTAGAAACCCAATGGAGAATGTGAAATTAACTTTCTATATAAAAAGAAATACCATGATGTTGACTTTGTGATAAAGTTTTTTCCATAATCGCTTAGATGTGCATTGTCGTTGTTGCTATTTCAAATATAGGCCTATGGTGCTTGCCAATTAGTTTGATTTTATCAACGTATTATATTCTAGATCGTGGGTGTTTAACCTTTAGCTGTTTTCCCAAGAGACAGTTTTTGAGTGGCAGCAATTCTTACATAATCCGCATTTCTAGTCTAGGGATTTGTAGGGAAAAGTTTAATGGCTTTCCTCGAATTACCATACACATCAACTAATATTTCCCAAAGGTATGCATTGTCTGAGACCAACATATATGATTGATTCTCATGCTTAATTTATATTGTTCATTAGTATATTTAACCTTTAATTGAAACTAGTTTGGCGCAGTTTAATAGTATTTGAGTATTTGGCTTCTATATATGGTTTTTTGGTTTACTTCCATCCAACCATCCATCATTATGCAATACCGATAAGCGTGGGCGGTCATGTTTTGCCATCTCACTCGATCACCAGAGTCTTGAATCAGCTCCATGTTTCTGTCTCGACCATGCCACGTGGCTAGGCCATCCAGGTATTAACTTCTCGGTCTTCCCCTTGGTCTCTTCCCTTCGATCTTGCCTGTTGTCACCAAGTTCTCCAATTCATTTCTTCTCATAACATGCCAAATCAATTTTGACTGTCTACGTCTAATGTAACTAATTAGTTTACGATCTTCATTTGTTTCTTGAAGGACTTGTTCATTGGTTTTTCTGTCTGTCCATGGTATTCTTTGCATTTTCCTCAGAAACCACATTTCCATAGACATCAGATGTTTTTCAGCTTGTCTGCTCATTGTCTACACTTCACATCCATACAAAAGTACAGGTTCTACGTAGCACTTCAACACTCTTTTTCTCGGTTCAATTGATATCTGTTTACAGGACAGTATGTTTTTCCTCTTGCAAAAGGCTAACTTCGCAATGGCAATTCTTGTTCTAATCTCCTCAAGGCGTCTCCCATCAGATGTTATGACTGTTCCGAGATAACTGTATCGACTCACGTGTGTAAGAATATGCCCATTTACTTGTATATTACATTGTGGTATTTCCTTCTTCTCGGTGACAACCAGTAATCTGTGTTTTCTTACAATTCAATTCTAACCCTAGTTTTTCACTGTGTGCAACAACAGCATCTACTAAATGTTGCAGGTCCTGTTCATTGTCTGCAATGAAGACTCAATGTTATGTTTTACTTCAGTTTAATAATTAAGTTTGTATCTTGCACCATTAAATGTACTTAATTTGTCCCTAACTATGTTCAGTGCCATGTTAGGTATATTAAACAGTAATATATGTGTATTCTATTGAAAGCCTATTATATAGATTTACGGTTATATGATTACATTTTCTACAGAGCTGAAATGGCTTTATGTATTGTCAATTATTTTATTTTACTCTCTTTTCATCAACTGTATACGAGATAACCTTACAATTTGTTATGTATCATCATCAGTCCTCTAAATGTACTGGGGATTTTGGCCATCATAGACCATAATTTTAGGAAGGGAGAATCCAATTGCACCTCCATATAGTAGAAGATGGGAACCATATCGCGGTATAGCAAACGCAGCACTGCGGACCGAGTATCCATCGGAATAAGTGGACAACTCTGCAGATGAGCAGAGCATGGCACTCACTTGTCCTGACAGTCAAAAATGGCTGTCAAAGGCAGAAGTTAGGGACAATAATGAGCCAGTAGACAGTCACCAAGCTACTGATGGCGAAACCATAACTAAAATGAATGAAGCTAAGATGGGAACATGGCATGTTAGAATATTGAATGAGTTGGAGAAGGTGAACAATGTTATAAGTGAAATGGAAAGCATGAAAATTAATATCCTAGGCATAAGTGAGATGAGATTAAAGGGATCTGGTAAAATTATAACCGAAAAACACACAATAATGTATTCTGGAGGGAATACACACGATAAATGAGTAAGACTGATATTTGATTTTAAAAACAGCCAAGACAATTAGTGGTTACTGGTGTATTTCAGACAGAGTTATTGTGGTCAAAATCAAAGGCTAAACAATAGATATAAATATTATACAAATATACGCACCAAAAAACAAGCAGTAGTGACGAAGAAATACAACACGTTTACGATGAAGTAGAAATGATTTCTCACATTAGATCACAATAAATAAAAATAATAATAGGAGATTTTAATGCAAAAGTAAGAAAGGGGAAAATGGATGATATGGTAGGGAATTATGGGTTAGGTACAAGAAATGAAAGAGTACGGAAACTAATAGAAAGGGCACATATTAAAGCTATGATAATTGGAAACACCTGGTTTAAATCATAAAAGACTACTTTACAAAGGGAAAAACCCCAATAAGAAAATACTCAACCAAATTGAATACACACTTATTAATAAAAGATTTAGAAATGCGTTAATTAATGTTAATACAATGCCTTGTGCTGACTATAATAGCGAGCATGTACCACTATGTGGACAAATAAAAGTAGGATTGAACAGAGGAAAACAAGTGGTTAAGAACATGTGACATAATAACGATTTTTGAAAGCAGATAAAGAAATTCAAGAACAATACAACAGATAAAATAAGAGTATAAATTAACAATAGGAAATGTTTAAGGGACTTCATTCATCAAATAAGCAATTAAATATTCTCGGAGAGAAGCCAAAAGGCGAAGAAAACAATGGGTGACTGAAGAAATCTTAAAGTTGATGGGCAAATGATAACAGAGTCAAAATGACAAACAAGCGTATGATAAATAAAGAAATAAGTGATAAATATGTGAAGACAAAAGAAAGTTGGTTAAATAAGCCGTGCAAGAAAATTGAATTAAATTCTAATAAAGATACAACAAATATGCACAGACAAATCAGAGAGCTCGCGGGAAGAGAAATAAGAATAAATACAGGATGTTTGAAATTAAAATCTGGAAATATATTATCGGAGGAAGGTGCTATAAAGCAGAGGTGGAATGCGTATATAACATAATTATATTATGGAGAAAGGGAAGAATGAACAGAAGAAAGTAACTTGGAAGGTTTACTAGATGCATACAATGTAGACGTTAAAAATCGTTTTGGGGGTCTTGATGTCTATACACGAGGAAATGACATCTGATGAATTGGCACTACAAGCTAGAGATATCTTGATAACAGCAGCCAAAGATTTAATTCCGACCAAGAATAAGCAACCTAAGCCATGGATTACATCAGACAGGTTAGAATTAATAAAATAACTAAGAGAACTGAAACAGAAAGGAGGAGAAACCGATAACAGCAGGGTGATGTATGAATCTTTAACATGAGAAATAAAGAACACAAGAATGGACAAAAACCAGTATATACATGATTGTTGTACCAGAATAGAGCAATATCAGAAGAATGGAAATGTTCAAAGAAATGAAGTTATTAACAAGAAATGTTCAACCTCAGTAAAATATTATTTGTGACAAGATGGGAAATACCATAACAGAATCTAGAAAAATTCTAGAAAGATGGAAGGAATACTGCAGTGGAATGTATGATATAATTTACTGGAGATATGAATGAGACACAGCATAGACAGAACCTGAACCCTCATTAGATGAAACTGTATGGGTAATAAAGAACCTGAAGAATTATACATCACCAGGATGTGATGAGATACCAGCTGAACTAATTAAAGAGGAAGGAGAAGAAAACATACATATCTATCACGCATTATGTAAACAGATATGGAAATATGGTATATGGCCAAAAGTTTGGAAGAGAACTATCGTTATTTCAATACCAAACAAGTGAAACTTGAAACTATGCACCAACTATATAACTATTGCCCTGATCAATCATGCAAGTAAAATTTTACTTTAAAAAATTGAAGAAGAGATTCACGCGGTTGAAGCTGGATTTAGGCAAGGAAGAGGTACAAGAGGTCACATACTCAACATGCGTTTAATAATAGAGAAGTGTATATAATTTAATGTAAACATATTCTCATGTTTTGTGTATTATTCAAAGGCATTTGACTGTGTACAACATCAGAAACTTTGGAAATCATTAGGAAAATGGCAGTAGAACGCCTTGCTGGTTTTTTTACGCTATGGCATGGGTGCCGGCCGTTCAGAAAGCAAGGGCAAACTACTGAACGTAAATTTCCCAAGATATCGACAACAGCAAATAATGCTGGTGTTGACTGCAAACGTCCTGTATAGGATATGCAACTAACTTTAACAATACTTGCAAGCCAGAACGAAAGCTCTGTGGAAACAAAGACGAAAAACTAAGTTAATCGTGGGTTAGTGGCGTGCAATGCACAAAGAAACAAAGACAGCCAACATATTTATTTACTAAAAAAAGTTATCAAAGACGGCGGCGTTAGCAAAAAGATAGTTACATCAGATCTAGTATGCACATATCCGAATCTCACAAACTCATCTCTACTCATCATGTTCGTCTTGTACCTTGCGGTGTCCAGGTGAAGTATAAACATAGTGAGAGTGCCCGATTATGGGCTTCATGTATCGATATTCCCATGGACTCTGCTATTCCCTCCGTCCAACGTCTGTTTGCATCTGGTCTGCCAGCTAAGCAGCAAAAAAGTTAGTGAGATTTGTGAAACTGATATTTGGCTTTCAAAATATCATCAATGCTTGGTCTGGAATTGCTGCATAGAATCAATAGAATTTCTTTCAAATATTGATCACTCAATCTTGTTCAATGTGTTGACTTCACATAATTCATTTTTGAAATTGTTTGCTCACAGATATTAGTTGTTCCAAACACAGATGCCATACCAGTGGCAATTTTTTTTTTCAGTATCAGAAACTCAATATCAGGTAAGCAACGGTAAAATTCAACAAGTTTTCCTTCACTGTGCTTCTCTTTCAACAAGTCATTTGCTTGCAAATCAATGAGCTCCTATTGTAGTTCAACTGGCACATCATCAATCAAATGGAATCTGGAAAAGAAGAATGTCACTCTCAGTTCTGTCAAGATCTGAAAATCTCTCCCAAAAATGCTTCTTCAAGTCTAGGTTAATATCTTCGGCGATTGTAGCGCAAAACTCTTTGAAACAGTAAAAATGAGATAAGTTTTCTCCATCCAGTGTGCTTCAAACAATGACAGCTACCTCCGAAATCCTTTGATGGTTCTGTAGAGATCATAGACCAGGTTATCTTTTCCCTGAAGTTTCAAATGCAATTCATTCATGTTGAATGTGATGTCTACCAACAATGACAACTTTGACAGCCAGGTAGGATCTGAAAGTCCAGATGGACACCACGAATGAACACGAGAAGTTGTGACTTACTCGAGAGATTAGTAGACCCATCCAGCGGCAGAGAATACCACAAGTTCATAGTTTTCTCGCGTATCTGTAGCACTATGTTCTCTCAAGTTCTTCTGATCTTCGCACAACTGAACTTGCCGAAAGGCTGGTAATTCCTTCCATCACACTCTTTCATGAAGTTGCCATTAGTAAACGATTTTCCACGTTATGCCATCTTATGCACCATTTTGTAACTTGTACGAGTGACAGATTCATTTTCCGCAGAGTTTCTCGTGAAGAGATTTCTTTGTGTTTCTAAACGACGTTTCATGGACTCATATTTCTCAGAGCGTAACTGTCCAGAAAACTTTGAATATGTTGATAGATGTTTTGTGTCGTAGTGACGCCGAAGATTGCACTCTTTCAAAACGACAACACTTCGCTGCATATTAAGCAGCTGGTTTTCTGGTCCTTTGTTCCCACAAAAAAGTACTTTACTCCCAATTCTTCATTGAAAACACGACATTCGGCGTCCACTTTTCTTTTCTTAGTAGCGATAAAGAAGGGTGAAGTACTCGGGATCTAAAAATGAAAAAGACACTGAATTATAAACAATATTAAATTCCTATTCAAACATACGAAAACCCGAGAACTATGGGTCACTGGTGAAGCTACGGCTCACCAAAGGTACATTTAAAGTTAATAGGTACCTTTGTTAAAAGAATATATCTCATAATAAGGTTTGCAAAATATATAAATAGGGCCGGCCTAAATAAACAGCTTAGAGCAGAGTTTTTCAACAGGGGTTCCGCGAGTGGCAGCCAGGAATTCCCCCGAAGCAGACTGAAATCGCCTAAATGCAACATTTCTGCCCATCTAGTTTATTACATGCCGGCTTCCTGGTCTAGAGGTTAGCGACTTTTCTCCGTAATCACGTAAACTCTCGTAAGTAACGTGACGACGGTGAGAATCAGCAGTGGTTCAAATCGCGTCGGTAACTTACGGGGTATGTGAGCCGGCCGCTCAGACAGCAATGGCAAACTACTGAGAGTAATCTTGCCAAGAAATCAACAATCAGCTGAAAGATGCTGATGTTGACAGCGATGTCCTGTAAAGGATATGCAAACATATTAGTTTATTACATAAAGTACGTCAGACCCTTGGATCATCGCACAGAGTTCCTTGACCAACGTAAACATTTGCGTAAGGATCAGCTCCAGCAGAAAGGTTGAAAAACACTGGCCTAGAGACCAACTCGATTAACACCTTGACCGGGGAATTCTGGGCTGGGATTAATATTTTCGTAATAACACGAGGCTTCCATGGAATTTTTATGCTGTGTTTGTTACTTTATTGCCTCTATTCATACTAGTAGTTCACTTAACTATCACTGTTAAAGAGATTCTTGTTACATACCTATAAAATGGATGACAGGCAAAGAGAAGTAAATATTACTGGAGCAGCGGACCTGTGTTGACAGGCGGACGCATCTGTGGGAGGGAAAGATGCGCGCGCGCGCAATCGTGTGTGTGTGTGTGTTGCCATGGAAACCATGGTAATGTCAACGCATGTCACGTGGCCAAGCCATCCGGGTATTTACTTCTCGGTCTTCCCCTTGGTCTGTTCCCTTCGATCTTGCCAGTTGTCACCGGGTTCTCCAAGTCTTTCTTCTCATAACATGCCCAAAATGTTTTGACTGTCTACGTCTAATGACTCTAATTAGTAGAAAATCTAGACATTTTTAATTGAAAATAGTAAATTTAAGACACTTAGCAACCAGGAGGTCTCCGCACTTGTGAATATCTCCTATTATTCTAACCGTAATATTTACATGTAAATTGTATCACAACGTCTCGTGTTCCATACGTTATATCAAACAAGTTCGAGTACCGTCGGCGGGCCGGATGAAATGACGTCGCGGGCCGGATCCGGCCCGCGGGCCGTAGTTTGGTGACCCCTGATCTAGACCAACAAGCAGAGGTTAGAATAGACGGCGAGACATCGGACTTTTTTTTTAACATCAAGCAAGGAGTCCCTTCAGGGCTGTGTGCTGTCCCCCTATATGTGAAACATGTACGCCGAAAGTACATAATGAGAAATGTCAGAGATGATACAAGCAAGGAGCAGAATGATGCCCTAAATATCGATGATCATGAAATACCAGAGATCCGATGTGCTGATGATACAGTAATTCTGTTTACATCACAGAATGGTATAGAAACACTAATAACCTCAACCCAAAAGAATAGTGAAAATCACAAGTTTAGCTCTTAACATAGCAAAGACAAAGATAATGCATACATAGAATTGAATGTGGAGTAAGAAATATATTTGAATAACGAAGACACAAACAATAGATTGCACGATTTATTGCCTGGCATATTTCGCTGCGTCTATAACAGTGCAAGAGGTAAAGACATTCAGGCCGAATGCATCAATAGACAATTCAAATCCATCGTTACTGGGTTTTCTAGTTTATTGAAGACAAATGCTAGTCCAGCAGATCTCCAGACAATTAATTAAAATGAAGTTACAACTAGAGGTCAGCCGTTTCACACATTCTAGATGTTGACCAACAACTCTTGCGACCTCTCTCTCTCACTCTGTTGGTACAGTGGTAACTAAACGTTCACTACCCTGTCGTCACAGCAAGACATTCCCTAGCTACCCCCCAGCAGAGTGCTCACCCGTGCGTTGAGAATCTTCTCGTTAAACACCAGCCAACTCTCCCCTATAAGGCCCTCTGTTATACATCTCGTCAGGTACATACTGCAGAAATCACACAACTTACGTGAATTAATTAGATAAATCCTTCAAACTGAAATATACACATGTTCGCACGGTAATGTCGATTGTCTACCACGGTAATTTTAAACTGACTAACATGTCTTTCTGCTTGCACAAGGACGGCTTACGAAGGTTGATTATTATAGCTTCAGCAAACTTTAACAATCGACTACTTTGTGTGTTGAACAACACACGGAAGGCACTGTCTCTTTCAAACACGGGACCGCTCTCGAGCACATGTCTCGCGACCAATGAAGCAGGACTGTTCCGGTGTGTCGGCCTGCCTAGGCTACCATCTTCTGTGTGTAGTATCTTGTCCACCCAATTCGGAATGTGTTCCGAAATCCTGCAATGTAACTGTCGCTCAGGTCTACCTATGTAGATGGCCTCGAATCTGCATGTAAATTGGTAAATACAATTTGATTTGGCGTACAAAGCTACAGGTTCTTTTACTGCTGGGATGGGGATCGGTGTGATTCTGTACCTGATGACTAGAGTTGCAGCACAGAATGTTCGCACGACTGCTGTGGTGATCCGGTCTAGCAGACGTTGCATCACTTCATCTCCTCGGAAGGTTAGCTGGATGAATACCTTGAGTTTAGGGACTGTAGTTACTTATGGTTTCGGTTTGGGTTGTAGGCAGTGGCGCTTTATAAGTCCTGTGGAGTACCCATTCAGGTTTAAGGCATTCTTCAGAGTTTCAAATTTCTCTGTCAGTGTGTCCGGGGTGCATATCTTCCTAGCACGGTCAAACAGGGTCCGTACTAAGCCCCGTTTGTACTGGACAGGTGCGAAGCTCTGAAAATTTAAGTATTGGCCAGTCCATGTTTCTTTGCGGTACACCGATCTTTGAATTGTGCCGTCTGCTCTACGTCTCATTAGGATATCTAGAAACAGCAACGCTTCGTTGTGTTCGTGTTCCATAGATAGAGAGATGTTTTTATGTGAGTCGTTCATTGTGGCCTGGAACGACGTTGCTTGTAGCTCGTCTGTGGTGATAATTAGTATATCGTCCACGTGACGACGGTAAAAGGCCAAGTTATTGATGTCTGAGTATCTCTTTTCTTCTAAGTGTGCCTTGAAGATGTCCGCTAGAATAGGTCCAAGTAGGGCTCCCCATTGAAGAAATATATGTTAACTAGCTGACCCGGCCTGGCTTCGCCCAGTCCCTGGCGGGGAGCATCTAATTTAATTCATATAAGTAGTCATATAAGCTCCCGTTCCCGTTCACGACTGTCTGTCTGTCTGTCTGTCTGTCTGTCTGTCTGACCCGGCCCGGCTTCCCCCAGACTCTGATGGGGAGCATCTAATTTAATTAATGTAAGTAGTCATATAAGTTCCCGTTCCCGACTGTCTGTCTGTCTGTCTGTCTGTCTGTCTGTCTGTCTGTCTGTCTGTCTGTCTCTCTGTCTGTCTGTCTGTCTGTCTGTCGGTCGGTCGGTCTGTCTGTCTGTCTGACCCGGCCCGGCTTCGCCCAGGCCCTGGTGGGGAGCATCTCATTTAATTCATATAAGTAGTCATATAAGCCTCCGTTCCCGACTATCTACTGTCTGTCTGTCTGTCTGTCTGTCTGTCTGTCTGTCTGTCTGTCTGTCTGTCTGTCTGTCTATTATTAGAAAGAGCACTTGAAAGATCTTTACATCTTCCCCCAACAATTAACTTTGGTAAATGGAGCGTCTCATTTAATTCACATTCAGCCCCTGCTCCCGTTCCCGTTCCCAAAAAATACGGCCCGGCCCGGCTTCGCCCAGTCCCTGGTGGGGAGCATATCATTTAATTCATATTCGGTGGAGGGAAGAGGATGAGGGAGGAGGCAGGAGGAGGAGTTAGGAGGAGGGAGGAGGAGGAAGAGGGAGGAGGAGGAAGAGGGAGGAGGAGGAGGAGGAGGAGGAAGGAGGAGGGAGGAGGATGAGGGAGGAGGAGGAGGGAGGAGGAGAGAGGAGGGAGGAGGAGAGAGAAGGAGGAGGGAAGATGAGGAGGGAGGACGAGGGGAGGAGGAGGGAGGAGGAGGAAGAGGGAGGAGGAGCAAGGAGGAGGAGGGAGGGGGAGGAGGAGGGAGGAGGAAGAGGGAGGAGGAAGAGGGTGGAGGAAGAGGGAGCAGGAGGGAGCAGGAGGAGGGAGGGAGAAGGAGGAGGAGGAAGAGGGAGGAGGAGGAGGGAGAAGGAGGGAGGAGGAGGAGGGAGAAGGAGGGAGGAGGAGGAGGGAGGAGGGACAAGGAGGAGGGAGGAGAAGGAGGGAGGAGGAGGAAGAAGGAGGAGGAGGAGAGAGGAGGAGGCGGAGGGAGAAGGAGAAAGGAGGGGGAGGGATGAGGAAGAGGGAGAAGGAAGAGGGAGGATGAGGAGGGGGAGGAGGAGGAGGAGGGAGGAGGAGGGAGGAGGAGGAGGAGGGAGGAGGAGGAGGGAGGAGGGGGAGGGAGGAGGGGGAGGGGAGGAGGAGGGGGAGGAGGAGGAGGGAGGAGGAAGAGGGAGCAGGAAGAGGGAGGGGGAGCGAGCAGGAGGAGGGAGGGAGAAGGAGGAAGAGGGAGGAGGAGCAGGGAGAAGGAGGGAGGAGCGAGAAGGAGGGAGGAGCGAGAAGGAGGGAGGAGGAGGGAGGAGAAGGAGTGAGGAGGAGGGGGAGGAGGAAGGAGAGGGAGGAGAAGGAGGCAGGAGGAGGAGAGAGGAGGCGGAGGGAGAAGGAGGAAGGAGGGGGAGGGATGAGGAAGAGGGAGAAGGAGGAGGGAGGAGGAGGGAAGGAGGATGATGGAGGAGGAGGAGGAAAGAGGAGGGAGGAGGTAGAGGGGGGAGAAGGAGGGAGGAGGAGAAGGGAGAGGATGGAGGAGGGGGATAAATGAGGAGGTGGGAGGAGGAGGGAGGAGGAGGAAGGAGGGGGGAGGAAGGAAGAGGGAGGAAGAGGGAAGAGGGATGAGGAGGAGGGAGGAGGAAGGAGGAGGAGAGAGGAGGCGGAGTGGAGGAGGAGGGGGAGGAGGAGGGAGGATGAGAGGGGGAGGAGGAGAGGAAGGAGGGGGAGGAGGGAGGAGGAGGAAGAGGGAGGAGGAGGAAGAGGAAGGAAGAGTGAAGGAGGAGGATGAGGGGAGATGAGGAGGAGGAGGGGAAGGAGGATTATAACGCATATGTCTGTAGATAACTGTAGCGAAATGGTCCACCTATTTGGGAAATATGCAACAATTTTACATATATAGCAATGCTATTAAAGTTATGTCCCCTCGCTATATATAAATTATAATGTAAATAATATTTAGTAATATTAAGTAAATAACTGTTGGTACACTAAAAAAAACTATGACAGTTGCCAGCACGGGAATGAGAGGAAGGCATGTAGAAAATTTCATCTCAATCGGACAGACCGTTCGCGAACGCATAAAGGACATACAGACAGACAGACATACAGACAGACGGAGATTGCCTTTTATATATATATAGACTAGCTGACCCGGCCCGGCTTAGCCCAGTCCTTGGTGGGGAGCATCTCATTTAATTCATATAAGTAGTCATATAAGTTCCCGTTCCCGTTACCGACTGTCTGTCTGTCTGTCTGTCTGTCTGTCTGTCTGTCTGTCTGACCCGGCCCGGCATCGCCCAGTCCTTGGTGGGGAGCATCTCATTTAATTCATATAAGTAGTCATATAAGTTCCCGTTCCCGTTACCGACTATCTGTCTGTCTGTCTGTCTGTCTGTCTGTCTGTCTGTCTGTCTGTCTGTCTGACCCGGCCCGGCTTCGCCCAGTCCTTGGTGGGGAGCATCTCATTTAATTCATATAAGTAGTCATATAAGTTCCCGTTCCCGTTACCGACTATCTGTCTGTCTGTCTGTCTGTCTGTCTGTCTGTCTGTCTGTCTGTCTGTCTGACCCGGCCCGGCATCGCCCAGCTCCTGGTGTGGAGCATCTCATTTAATTCATATAAGTAGTCATATAAGCTCACGTTCCCGTTCCCGACTATCTATCTGTCTGTCTGTCTGTCTGTCTATCTGTCTGTCTATCTGTCTGATCCGGCCCGGCTTCGCCCAGCCCCTGATGGGGAGCATCTCATTTAATTCATATGAGTAGTCATATAAGTTCCCGTTCCCGACTGTCTGTCTGTCTGTCTGTCTGTCTGTCTGTCTGTCTGTCTGTCTGTCTGTCTGTCTAATCATTTATTGGTTGCAGTTAGAACAACCTTAGATAAACGAAGACCAACTTACAAAAAGCATTAGAAAGAGCACTTGAAAGATCTTTACATCTTCCCCAACAATTAACTTGGGTAAATGGAGCAGCGGCAGCAGCAGCAGAAGAAGAAGAAAAAGGAGGAGTAGGAGCTGGGAGGAGGAAGAGGGAGGAGGAGGGAGGAGGAGGAGAAAGAGAGAAGAGGAGGATGGAGGAGGGAGAGGGAGGAGGGGGAGGAGAAGAGGAAGAGGGTAGGAGGTGGAGGAGGGGAGAGGAGGAGGAGGAGGAATATAACGCATATGCCTGTAGATTTAATAATGGCTGAAGTTGTTCCATGTCTTCTTAGAGTTGGCGACAGTGTAAAGAAATATAAAATCTTCAAACTTGATAGAGATAAGGTAACTATTATTTATTCATTCTTTAAGCAAAAAAAGATGAGTTACAATGTTATGCATTATGCATTATTTTTATGAAAACTTTGAAAATGCCTTACAGATTGTATCATTATTTATTATAACTCATATGCCGGTACATAACTATGGACAAAGAGTTTATAAATCTTTGAAAACGATGCCACAATATGACTATAAGTTATACAGAAAAGTTATGCATCTTGAAATAACTTTTACAGAGTTAAGTCCCCTGAAATATATGAAATTATAATGAAAAATGAAAAATGAAATAATATTGGGTAAGCAGCCGATTTCACACTAAAAAAATATGACAGTGGGCTGCGCTGGAATGAAAGGAAGACGTGTAGAAAATTTCATCGCAATCGGATGGGCCGTTCGCGAGCGCATAAAGGACATATGGACATACAGACAGACAGACAGACGGAGATCGCCTTTTATATATAAGATGAGGAAAAGATCGAGGTGGTGGAAAATGTCGAACACTGTTGAGTCATTAATTAGCAACAATGGTGACACAATGAAAGAAGTTAAAGGACGAATATCTATTTCTCTTCAAAAATTAAAATAACTGAATAAATTGTGGCGTTGAGCAGATCTTCTTCTTCGTCTTCGTCTTCTTCGTCTTCTTCGTTCTTCTTCTTCTTCTTCTTCTTCTTCTTCTTCTTCTTCTTCTTCTTCTTCTCTTCTTCTTCTTCTTCTTCTTCTTCTTCTTCTTCTTCTTTCTCTTCTTTCTTCTTTTTCTCTTCTTCTTCTTCTTCTTCTTCTTCTTCTTCTCTTCTTCTTCTTCTTCTTCTCTTCTTCTTCTTCTTCTTCTTCTTCTTCTTCTTCTTCTTCTTCTTCTTCTTCTTCTTCTTCTTCTTCTTCTTCTTCTTCTTCTTCTTCTTCTTCAGCGTTCCGAGCCATTGAGGATATTTGCTGCAGATATAATCCGTCTCCATTCGTCTCTCTGGTTTTCATAAATTTGATTGAAATGTGGCCAAATATTATTTTCCTTTTGGGTAACAGATTTTCCTATTTTTCATATTTTGGTTGAGATATTTCAACAGTTTTTCCTACTCTGGTTAACCTGTTTCGTTAGTTTTGTTGAAATATTTCTTGAATTTGTCATCAATATGTATCATTCTCTCATCACATGACAACTATATACACCGTAAACATTAAAACATTCAACAACCAAGACGTAATTATAATATATGCCTGTTTATTTTACAGTATTTCAGTACCTTTTACAGTATTTCAGTACATTTTACAAGAATAAAAATGCATAATGTCATTATACGAAATGGATGATGTGATATGAGCTGGTATACATAGTATCATCACAACATTTTATTTTCACATACAGAGCTATACACATTGTATGTTGTCTCATGATTTCTTCACACCATTGTCTGAGTAGGTTGGTTTTTTCGGCTGGTAGCCTGGTATGTACATGTCACTTAGCGTGTAGTCATATGACTGGTCTCCTGTTTGGTGAGTTGATATCTGAGTATTGTAGATAAGCGGGGCATCAGTCATCTGAATGTCGGGCACATCATGTCCTCGTACAGTCTGGGGTTTCGACGTAACTCCACGTATTTCACCATTATTCTAGGTCTGATCTCTTCCGAACTCGAAAATGTAACGTCAGCACTGAATTTCCGCTAGTGAATGAGACCTTTGTGCCCGTATCAGTGGTTAGAAGTATTTCCACCGTGTCGAAGGAGTAACGACTCAGCGGTACGTGGTGAGGTTTGTCGTAGGCGTGAAACACTGAGGTCGAGCGCTGATTCATGATAGGAACCGTCCTTAGTAGTGGGACCATGACGTCTCCGACTGGTCTCGCCGCAATGAGATCGCAGTATACGTAGACATTTTGCAGGTCGTTATTCAGATTTATCGCCCCTTCACCTTCAATTGTATCTAGTATCTCTTGTAACTTCTCACTAAATGTAACAGTGGCCCCCGTGTTCGAGAATTTCTACGATGACTTTCTTTGATGCATTGTCGAAATGGAATAGACACAGAGCTGATCGCCCACCTTCCGATCTTTCATTAGTCAATTCAGTGCAGCTATAAACGCGTCTGGTGAACTGTACGGGCCTGGGGGGACACGCCTTTCTTATCACTCTACCGTTGGGTGGGATGTATCATAGCCATACTTCATTCTCTAGCACATTGCAGTAGTAGTTGGGAACTTGAATTTCGGCCAGACCCACTTCGAAATGTTGACTCACCTCAATAGTCTGCGGTAACTTGACGAAATAGTGACCTGGTGTGTTCTTGGGAAACATGTTCGGCGAAGCATTACTCGGTAATGTCACGTAGAAGCTCATATTTTAGGGTTTAGTAGCATGTAACGAAGACAGCTGCTTAGAAGTGTGATTCACAACTTGACCTCGACTGCGTCGACGCTGTCTCGAGACAGATTGAATAGTGATACGCCAATGACTGTGTATATAACGACCAGTCTCAGGAAATACAACGTGCCCACAGATGGGATCACGGTAGCGAAAGAGTTAAATAGTGATACGCTATGACAGGGATAACTGGCCGTGGCAGTCTAACGTCCACTGAATCTGTGTCCGTCTACAGTCGTCTTGCCATGATTGCTACTGGAATCAGATGGGCGCAGAAGAGAGAGTGAGGTCGACGGAGCTGCGCAACCTCTTCCTCACTATAATCCAAACTAAAGCGCAACATTCGTTCTTCATCAAATCAAAAGATGCAATGAATTAATTGTTCTCATCATTCGTGTTGTACGAACATCCATATAACAACCAGTTGACAGAAGAAGACAATCTCTAATCGCGGCACTCGCCGACCACACATACACCAGAACGAATCTTTCTCCCTCTAGGTTATTTTGTGGGTTATTTTCCACGTTGGTTTCTTCCATTAGTATCTGGTTAGGTCTGAGATCCAACTTTTGAATGACATGGGATACCTGAACCACTTGACTAAATTTTCTTTACCACCACCTCGCCTGGGTCGTTCTTGTAAGACTGTTTCGACGCGATACACTTGCTTGTCTCCCACGTGTTGTATTTCTTCTCGGTAAAATGAGCCTTGGAGTTCCTCCCCTGAATCTTCCTTTATCACATAGTCACCGGACAGGTCTGGTTTATATGACACACGGTAAACAGTTCTTCTGTCCCCGAGGGTGTATACCCTTTTTTAAAAGGCTGTTTGGGTTGAGCCAGTCGGACTCGATCGCCGGCTGTATTCCATGTCATCCCAGTCTACCATAATATATGATGATAGTGATGATGAGCAGCATCATTTCTCGGATTCACACCACCACAAGACAGGATTATGCTGATTTTCATGTCTCCGCTTGACAACGACGGCCGAAGACGCTATAGCGATGATGATGATGATGATGATGATGATGATGATGATGATGATGATGATGATGATGGTGATGATGATGATGATGATGATAATGATGATGATGATGATGATGATGATGATGATGATGATGATGATGATGATGATGACGACGATGATGATGATGATGATGATGATGATGATGATGATGATGATGATGATGATGATGATGATGATGATGATGATGATGATGATGATGATGACGGTAATCATGCTGACAGACACAACAGAAGAATATGATAGTGATGATGAGCAGCATAATTACCCTGCTTCACACTACCGCAAGAGAGGATAATGCTGATTTTCATGTCTCCGCTTGACAACGACAGCGGAATACGCTATAATGATGATGATGATG
Source organism: Cepaea nemoralis (assembly GCA_014155875.1). Lineage (NCBI taxonomy): Eukaryota > Metazoa > Mollusca > Gastropoda > Stylommatophora > Helicidae > Cepaea > Cepaea nemoralis. The sequence continues at coordinate 40,197 of JACEFZ010014681.1, read as the reverse complement.
ATGATGATGATGATGATGATGATGATGATGATGATGATGATGATGATGATGATGATGATGATGATGATGATGATGATGATGATGATGATGATGATGATGATGATGATGATGATGATGATGATGATGATGATGATGACGGTACATCATGTTGATTAATTTCCTTGGTATTCCAAATTCCTGCATAGCATTCCATAGACTATTCCTATGGACACTATCATAAGCCTTTTTAAAATCCACAAAAATGTTACGGAGATCGCTTTTATATTCCCAATGTTTCTCGGCTATTTGCCGTAAGATAAATATCTGATCTATTGTTGATCTGTTTTGTCTAAAACCCGCCTGGTAGTCACCTAATATGTCTTCTGAATATGGTTTTAGTCTATTTAGTAATACTGCGGATAGTATCTTATAGCTTGTGGACAGTAGTGATATTCCTCTATAATTTCCACATTGGAACTTGTCTCCTTTCTTAAAGATAGGTATCAATAATGACTCTTTCCAGTCATGGGGTAATTCTTCTGTCCTCCAGATTTTTATTATTAGTTCGTATAGCTTTAGATGTAATGCATGGCCACCTGCCTTTATAAATTCAGCAGCAATTCCATCAGTCCCAGTTGCCTTATTGTTTTTAAGTCGTGTGATTACATATAGGATTTCTTCAAATGTAGGTTCTTCAATTTGTGGTTCGCATGTTAGAAAATGTTACTTGGAGTTCACAATTTAGTAATTCAATAAAATATTCTTTCCATGTGTTGCACATTTCCTCATTGGTATTTATCATATTCCCATTTTTGTCTTTTAAACCATATGTGTTTTGTTGGTGCCCTCGTTTCATTGACTTCAGTTCTTTAAAAGATTTTCTGGATTCATTTTTCTGGTGATTAGTTTCCATATCTTTGATTATATTACTCATATATTCTCGCTTCTGCTGTCGGACTATTTTTGTAGCCTCTTTACATTCATTTCTATTATATATATATATATATATATATATATATATATATATATATATATATATATATATATATATATATATATATATATATATATATATATATATATATATATATATATATATATATTCTTCTTCAGCTTTCTGGGCCATTGAGGTTCTTTGCTGCAAATACAATCCGTCTCAATTCGTCTCTCTGGTGGACCTTCTCTTGCCAGTCTTTGATTCCAAGTGCTTGTAGGTATGTACATGTATTATCTCTCCACCGTCTTCTTGGTCTACCTCGGGGTATATATATATATATTCACTACATGTATTTCTAACGCTATGTACTCATTTACAACCTCTACATGCCAAAAATTTCACTTCGCGGCCTTAATTTTACTGACCAGAATTCGGCTAGCCTGTCAGGTGTAATTAAAGTCACATTTACCAGCCGTTGGCTAGGCCGTGACCTTAGTCATTGTCGTATTTATCACGTGTGCGTGCTGGGGTCAGCGCGTTCCCTTTACCTGTCGGAAGTACCTTTTGTTACTGGAGAAAAGGGACACAACTATTTCCAAAATACGGAAGTGAAATAAATGGCGTTATTTAAAAAAAAGAAAAGAATTATTTTAATGATTAATTTGCAAACTTCACTGATAATGTTAATTTAATTGAATGTATACTATTGAGACTGGTCTTTGGTGTTATTTTCTCTAGAATTAATCACTATCTATATGTTATGACGTGTTTATTAATTGTTGCCATATACCCACATATAGAATAATTAGTCATAGTCTGGCTTCAGACTTCTTCGGGGCTTGCCTCACTGTCTTTGACTGGTCTCGGGGGTGGTCGGGGGAAGCGGATGCGGAACCGGACCGGGCACGGGGTGGAGCACCGAGTAGGGGGTACCCAATGACCTGAAGTCAACCGGAAGTAGTCAACAGGAAGTACCGCATGTAGCCACATTTTTCAAAATTCTGGAGTCGGTTTTTTATGTCACCGAACTGGAGCTATACCCTTCATATAGTAATAAATGACGTCACATGTCTGGAGGGACTCCAGATTTCCTCATCCAATATCACCTGACATACTACTCGCAGGTCTAACATTTCCTCTGGCATTCTGACCCACTCTCCTCTTCTCTAAATGTTCTCAAGCAAGCGCACGTCTTTGATTGTGTCCTTGCTCTGCCTGAGCCATCCATGATTTCCCTCTGATCAGTCTGTGACCTGAACCGTGTCCAGGTTTCATGCAAGGGGTGTTCCGTGTCTACCGCGACTCGAAGATATGATTTAGCCTGCAGCACATTGAACCTGTCTGCAATTGTGGGTAAGACCAAGAAGTATCGCATTCACACTACTGGCGTGTCCCTTGTGGTGCATCCCAGTATCATCTGAATAGCTTCATTCTGGATGCAATCTAGTTTCACCATCTTACTTGTTGACACTGTGAGCTGTGTCGATACTCAGGTACTGAGAGAATCATATGTTGATAGAGTATGAACGAGATTCTTTGCTCCATGTCCATTGCCGCCTTGATCTTCAGTGCTTCGAGTCCCTTCTAAGATCTCATAATAGCTTCTTCCACATTATCCCTGAATGACAGGCGTCTGTCGAGGGTGATTCCCAGGTACCTCAGTTTACTCTCTCTCTCTCTCTCTCTCTCTCTCTCTCTCTCTCTCTCTCTCTCTCTCTCTCTCTCTCTCTCAATCTCTCTCTCTCTCTCTCTCTCTCTCTCTCTCTCTCTCTCTCTCCTCCTCTCTCTCTCTGTGTTAACATTTCTGACATGTAATGTAATGTAATGCTTTAACATTCCTATTGTCCAGAGAGCACCATAACACAGACGTCTTATCTGGGTTAATGACACTATCCATCTTTGTACACTAGTCTATCACTTTATTTACTGTTTATTTACATAAATACTCTTGTGCTATTTGCATCCTGTCTCTCCCATCAGAGAGATCCTTTACAAATGTAAGCATCGTATCATCAAAGTATGATGATTCTTAGCAAATTCTTCAGTGATGTGGCTCATAATATTAAATGTTCTATTTTGATCACATTCCAAGGTGTTCCCCATAATCTAAACTTGCATGTAAAATCTGTTCAAGTCCTATTAAGATTATTATTCATATTATGAGACAGACAGACAGACAGACAGACAGACAGACAGACAGACAGACAGACAGACAGACTGACAGACAGACAGAAGCACGCACGCACGCACATATGCATGCATGCATGCATACATACATACATACATACATACATAGATACATACATAGATACATAGATACATAGATACATACATACATACATACATACATACATACATACATACATACATACATACATACATACATACATACATACATACATACATACATACATACATACATACATACATACATACATACATACATACATACATACATACATACATACATACATACATACATACATACATACATACATCATGTGCCATGCCGGTAAGCGTGGGCGGTCATGTTCTGCCATCTCAGTCGATCACCAGAGTCGTCGATCAGCTCCGTGTTTCTGTCTCGACCATGCCACAAGGCCAAGCCATCCAGGTACTTGCTTCTAGGTCTTCCCCTTGGTCTGTTCCCCTCGATCTTACCAGTTTCTTACCATTTCTTCTCATAACATGCCCAAAAAATTTTGACACATACATACATACATACATACATACATACATACATACATACATACATACATACATACATACATACATACATACATACATACATACATACATACATACCTACCTACCTACCTACACACACACACACATACATACACACACACACACATACATACATACATACATACATACATACATACATACATACATACATACATACATACATACATACATACATACATACATACATACATACATACATACATACATACATACATACATACATACATACATACATACATACATACTACATACATACATACATACATACATACATACATACATACATACATACATACATACATACATACATACTACATACATACATACATACATACATACATACATACATACATACATACATACATACATACATACATACATAATACAATCATACATACATACATACATACATACATACATACATACATACATACATACATACATACATACATACATACATACATACATACATACATACATACATACATACATACATACATACATACATACATACATACATACATACATACATACATACATACATACATACATACATACATACATACATACATACATGCATGCATGCATGCATGCATGCATGCATAGCATGCATGCATGCATGCATGCATGCATAGCATGCATACATACATACATACATACATACATACATACATACATACATACATACATACATACATACATACATACATACATACATACATACATACATACATACATACATACATACATACATACATACATACATACATACATACATACATACATACATACATACATACATACATACATACACTAATAAACTAGGAGGAGTCATTAAGTGACAGGAGCTTTGCGAATCATATTTTCATTATTTTCATCATCATCATCATCAAATCTTGTTCCTATTGTACCTTGCCTTTGCGAGGTTAAGCATAAACAGCATTAGAGTGCCCGTTTATAGGCTTTGTGTATCCAGATACCCATTGCACCTGCGATTCCCCCCGTCCATCGTTTACATTGCCGGCCTCTTCTTCTGCTTCCATTTAGTCATTGTTTCTGTGGTAATCATTTAACATTATGTTTTCTGATGTAATCTATTGCTGCTATAACCGTCACTTTAGTCCTGATTTCATCATTTCTGATTTTCTCTCTTCTTGACACCTTGAGTATTCTTCTCTGAAATCTCATTTTTGTTGTTGTGATTTTTCTTTTCTCCGTTTCTGTCATTGTCCAGGTTTAGCATTGGTAGCGCAGAGTTGGTAGGAAGATTCTGTTGTAGAGTGCTTTCTTGGTAACTGTTGATACGTGTTTGTTCTTTAGTATTGGTGCTTTTTGACCAACGAGTTGATTTCCTTATTACATCTATTTTCGATCTCTTTTTCTGATTTCATATTTGATGATAGTATGCTTCCTAAGTTCTTGAAACTCTTAACTTGTTTTAGGGGGTGTTCTTTAACTGGAATCTTTGTTGTTTTTTCTGCTTTGGTTATAGCCATTACCTCTGCTTTACTGATACTAATGTTTATGTTATGTTCATTTCACACTTCGTTTAGATTATTTATTTGATCTTGTAATTCTGCTTCATATTTTGCTATTAATGCGGATCGTTCTGTTCATCATGCGGTGTTGTTAATGTCTCTGTTTGGCTGGTTTCTTTACATATGCTGTTTTATTATTATATTTGGCTCCCTAAACGAATTTTTTACAGCGAACTGCGTTGTGGTAAACGCTCCCAAGGTGGCCAGAGGAAACGCTTTAAAGACACTCTGAAAATCTCACTGAAGGCTTTTGGAATTCATCATGACACCTGGGAGGCTGCAGCCAGAGACCGAAATTCGTGGCGTGCATCATTACGCAAGGGTGCAGTCATATGTGAGGCAACCAGGACTGCAAGAGCTGTGAAGAAAAGGTGGGACAGAAAAACCACTGCAGGAAATCCTCCTCCAGAAACGTCAAGCATTCTATACCCACATTGTCGAAGAGCATTTCGAGCCAAAATAGGCCTTATCAGCCATCTTAGAACCCACGGCTCCATACCTTTCAACCCCACTGGATGAAATATTATATTATTCTATAGGTTATTAACAAGAGAGAGGACAGGCTAGAACCTTGTCGTCCTCCAGATTTTATGGTGAAGAGTTCTGAGTGTCTTCCATTTGTTCTTTCCGTGCATTCACTTGTGTTGTATAATCATTTACATAAATTTGTTAGATGTGTAACATGTCTGTTAAGGATTTCGCACAGCTTATTTCTGTCTACTCTGTCGAATGCCTTTTCTTGATCGACAAAGGCTAAATAGAGCTTTCATTAAATTCGATAAGTTGTCTAAGAGCAAATATGGCATATATGCATCCTTTGGTTTTCCTAAATCAAAATTGTGTTTCGCTTAGCTGGGGTTCTGTTATAATGTCGTAATCTTTTCTCGAGAATTTTGCAAAATATTTTCCCAGTATGATTCAAAAGGGAAATGCCTCTGCATTGTGTGAAGTTGTTGTTGTTGTTGTTGTTGTTGTTGTTTTTGTCGTGTGTTTTTTTGTGTGTGGTTGTTTTCAAATTGGGATAATTATGGCGCATACCCATTCTCGCGGTGTATCCTCTACCCAAACATGGTTAAATAGTCTATGTATCCATGCTGTTCCTACTTATTTTGCTGCTTTAATTAGTTAATTTGGTATTTCGTCTTGTTCCGCTGATTTATCCAAAGGGGCTAATCTGAAGGCATCTCCAATTTCTTCTTTCAGTATGTCTGGCTCTAGTTCTTCGATGGCATCGGTGTCGGTTTCCTGAATACTTGTGGCATCTAATGGAATGCTGAGAAGTTGTTTGAATTACTGCCTCCATCTTTTTAGGATTTGTTTTTGTTCACTTATTTTGCTGTTAATTTTATTCAGCTGGGTCAGAGAGATCTGCTCTTGTTCTCATTGCACTGATCTTTTTGTAGATGTTTCTAGTTGCCTAATTGTAGTTTTTATTTAGGGTTTCTCCATATTCCTCACAGTCTCTTTGTTTTTCTCTGTTTATAATTCATTTCACGTGCCTTCTTGCTATTATATATTATACGTAAGCATGATCCTGTTAGTTTTTCACCCCCTTTTTATATTTTTCCTTTTTGTCTTTTACAGCTTTCGTTACCTTAGCATTCCACCAACTTGTTAATTTCTCTATCCGTGTTTTGCGTTCTTTCGTGATTGCAATATTTAAAACACTTGATTTGAACATCTCCCATTCTTCTTCCACTGTTTTTCTTTCTATAGATATTGTTACAAATAATCCATTTAGTTCTTTCTCATAATTTCCCTCACTGCCTCATCTTTGTGATGTTTTAAGCTTATTAATTCGCATGCTATTTATTTTCCGTGTCTTTGCGTTCTTCTTCTGTTGGTTCTTATAGCAATACCTGCTTTGTGGTCTGTGTTTATACTCTAGTTGGGCACTGCCCTTGCATCTAATATATTCCTCTTTCGATTTCTTGTTAATATAAAATGAAATTGGATTTTAATAGTTATATCGTTCCAGGTGTATACTTGTGAGTCTTTGTGTTTATAACATGTGTTTGTTATATAGAGGTCGTGCTGGCTACATAGCTATATCAGTCTATTCTTATTATCATTTCTTTCCTTGCGTTGTTTCCAAATTTCCAAGAGGGTTTTCTGTGTCCGTTCTGTTACTTCCTAGTCTTGCATTGAAGTCTCCCATAACCATGATGTTGTCCTGTCATTCTTGCTCATTTTTGTTAGTATTACATGGTGCGAATATTTGTACATTATAGACGAGTTCTAAGAATATCTTGGGTAAAGAAAAGAACCAATGCATCCATACTTCAAGAGCTGAATATTGAAGAAGTTAGGTTATTAAAGACGATAAAACAAAGAACATTTAAATATGTTGGTCACTTGAAACGTCACGAAGTTTGGAGAGAACAATAATGGAGGGAAGAGAGGAAGAGGAAGGTCAAAGAGAAGTTGGGTGCAGGATGTGGCGGATGATCTCCAGATGGATGTATCGGACGCGGGACATCTTGCACCCAACTTCATTGTTTCTGTGGTAATCATTTAACATTATGTTTTCTGATGTAATCTATTGCTGCTATAACCGTCACTTTAGTCCTGATTTCATCATTTCTGATTTTCTCTCTTCTTGACACTTTGAGTATTCTTCTCTGAAATCTCATTTTTGTTGTTGTGATTTTTCTTTTCTCCGTTTCTGTCATTGTCCAGGTTTAGCATTGGTAGCGCAGAGTTGGTAGGAAGATTCTGTTGTAGAGTGCTTTCTTGGTAACTGTTGATACGTGTTTGTTCTTTAGTATTGGTGCTTTTTGACCAACGAGTTGATTTCCTTATTACATCTATTTTCGATCTCTTTTTCTGATTTCATATTTGATGATAGTATGCTTCCTAAGTTCTTGAAACTCTTAACTTGTTTTAGGGGGTGTTCTTTAACTGGAATCTTTGTTGTTTTTTCTGCTTTGGTTATAGCCATTACCTCTGCTTTACTGATACTAATGTTTATGTTATGTTCATTTCACACTTCGTTTAGATTATTTATTTGATCTTGTAATTCTGCTTCATATTTTGCTATTAATGCGGATCGTTCTGTTCATCATGCGGTGTTGTTACGGTCTCTGTTTGGCTGGTTTCTTTACATATGCTGTTTTATTATTATATTTGGCTCCCTAAACGAATTTTTTACAGCGAACTGCGTTGTGGTAAACGCTCCCAAGGTGGCCAGAGGAAACGCTTTAAAGACACTCTGAAAATCTCACTGAAGGCTTTTGGAATTCATCATGACACCTGGGAGGCTGCAGCCAGAGACCGAAATTCGTGGCGTGCATCATTACGCAAGGGTGCAGTCATATGTGAGGCAACCAGGACTGCAAGAGCTGTGAAGAAAAGGCAGGACAGAAAAACCACTGCAGGAAATCCTCCTCCAGAAACGTCAAGCATTCTATACCCACATTGTCGAAGAACATTTCGAGCCAAAATAGGCCTTATCAGCCATCTTAGAACCCACGGCTCCATACCTTTCAACCCCACTGGATGAAATATTATATTATTCTATAGGTTATTAACAAGAAAGAGGACAGGCCAGAACCTTGTCGTCCTCCAGATTTTATGGTGAAGAGTTCTGAGTGTCTTCCATTTGTTCTTTCCGTGCATTCACTTGTGTTGTATAATCATTTACATAAATTTGTTAGATGTGTAACATGTCTGTTAAGGATTTCGCACAGCTTATTTCTGTCTACTCTGTCAAATGCCTTTTCTTGATCGACAAAGGCTAAATAGAGCTTTCATTAAATTCGATAAGTTGTCTAAGAGCAAATATGGCATATATGCATCCTTTGGTTTTCCTAAATCAAATTGTGTTTCGCTTAGCTGGGGTTCTGTTATAATGTCGTAATCTTTTCTCGAGAATTTTGCAAAATATTTTCCCAGTATGATTCAAAAGGGAAATGCCTCTGCATTGTGTGAAGTTGTTGTTGTTGTTGTTGTTGTTGTTGTTGTTGTTGTTGTTGTTGTTGTTGTTTTTGTCGTGTGTTTTTTTTTGTGTGGTTGTTTTCAAATTGGGATAATTATGGCGCATACCCATTCTCGCGGTGTATCCTCTACCCAAACATGGTTAAATAGTCTATGTATCCATGCTGTTCCTACTTATTTTGCTGCTTTAATTAGTTAATTTGGTATTTCGTCTTGTTCCGCTGATTTATCCAAAGGGGCTAATCTGAAGGCATCTCCAATTTCTTCTTTCAGTATGTCTGGCTCTAGTTCTTCGATGGCATCGGTGTCGGTTTCCTGAATACTTGTGGCATCTAATGGAATGCTGAGAAGTTGTTTGAATTACTGCCTCCATCTTTTTAGGATTTGTTTTTGTTCACTTATTTTGCTGTTAATTTTATTCAGCTGGGTCAGAGAGATCTGCTCTTGTTCTCATTGCACTGATCTTTTTGTAGATGTTTCTAGTTGCCTAATTGTAGTTTTTATTTAGGGTTTCTCCATATTCCTCACAGTCTCTTTGTTTTTCTCTGTTTATAATTCATTTCACGTGCCTTCTTGCTATTATATATTATACGTAAGCATGATCCTGTTAGTTTTTCACCCCCTTTTTATATTTTTCCTTTTTGTCTTTTACAGCTTTCGTTACCTTAGCATTCCACCAACTTGTTAATTTCTCTATCCGTGTTTTGCGTTCTTTCGTGATTGCAATATTTAAAACACTTGATTTGAACATCTCCCATTCTTCTTCCACTGTTTTTCTTTCTATAGATATTGTTACAAATAATCCATTTAGTTCTTTCTCATAATTTCCCTCACTGCCTCATCTTTGTGATGTTTTAAGCTTATTAATTCGCATGCTATTTATTTTCCGTGTCTTTGCGTTCTTCTTCTGTTGGTTCTTATAGCAATACCTGCTTTGTGGTCTGTGTTTATACTCTAGTTGGGCACTGCCCTTGCATCTAATATATTCCTCTTTCGATTTCTTGTTAATATAAAATGAAATTGGATTTTAATAGTTATATCGTTCCAGGTGTATACTTGTGAGTCTTTGTGTTTATAACATGTGTTTGTTATATAGAGGTCGTGCTGGCTACATAGCTATATCAGTCTATTCTTATTATCATTTCTTTCCTTGCGTTGTTTCCAAATTTCCAAGAGGGTTTTCTGTGTCCGTTCTGTTACTTCCTAGTCTTGCATTGAAGTCTCCCATAACCATGATGTTGTCCTGTCATTCTTGCTCATTTTTGTTAGTATTACATGGTGCGAATATTTGTACATTATAGACGAGTTCTAAGAATATCTTGGGTAAAGAAAAGAACCAATGCATCCATACTTCAAGAGCTGAATATTGAAGAAGTTAGGTTATTAAAGACGATAAAACAAAGAACATTTAAATATGTTGGTCACTTGAAACGTCACGAAAGTTTGGAGAGAACAATAATGGAGGGAAGAGAGGAAGAGGAAGGTCAAAGAGAAGTTGGGTGCAGGATGTGGCGGATGATCTCCAGATGGATGTATCGGACGCGGGACATCTTGCACCCAACTTCATTGTTTCTGTGGTAATCATTTAACATTATGTTTTCTGATGTAATCTATTGCTGCTATAACCGTCACTTTAGTCCTGATTTCATCATTTCTGATTTTCTCTCTTCTTGACACTTTGAGTATTCTTCTCTGAAATCTCATTTTTGTTGTTGTGATTTTTCTTTTCTCCGTTTCTGTCATTGTCCAGGTTTAGCATTGGTAGCGCAGAGTTGGTAGGAAGATTCTGTTGTAGAGTGCTTTCTTGGTAACTGTTGATACGTGTTTGTTCTTTAGTATTGGTGCTTTTTGACCAACGAGTTGATTTCCTTATTACATCTATTTTCGATCTCTTTTTCTGATTTCATATTTGATGATAGTATGCTTCCTAAGTTCTTGAAACTCTTAACTTGTTTTAGGGGGTGTTCTTTAACTGGAATCTTGTTGTTTTTTCTGCTTTGGTTATAGCCATTACCTCTGCTTTACTGATACTAATGTTTATGTTATGTTCATTTCACACTTCGTTTAGATTATTTATTTGATCTTGTAATTCTGCTTCATATTTTGCTATTAATGCGGATCGTTCTGTTCATCATGCGGTGTTGTTACGGTCTCTGTTTGGCTGGTTTCTTTACATATGCTGTTTTATTATTATATTTGGCTCCCTAAACGAATTTTTTACAGCGAACTGCGTTGTGGTAAACGCTCCCAAGGTGGCCAGAGGAAACGCTTTAAAGACACTCTGAAAATCTCACTGAAGGCTTTTGGAATTCATCATGACACCTGGGAGGCTGCAGCCAGAGACCGAAATTCGTGGCGTGCATCATTACGCAAGGGTGCAGTCATATGTGAGGCAACCAGGACTGCAAGAGCTGTGAAGAAAAGGCAGGACAGAAAAACCACTGCAGGAAATCCTCCTCCAGAAACGTCAAGCATTCTATACCCACATTGTCGAAGAACATTTCGAGCCAAAATAGGCCTTATCAGCCATCTTAGAACCCACGGCTCCATACCTTTCAACCCCACTGGATGAAATATTATATTATTCTATAGGTTATTAACAAGAAAGAGGACAGGCCAGAACCTTGTCGTCCTCCAGATTTTATGGTGAAGAGTTCTGAGTGTCTTCCATTTGTTCTTTCCGTGCATTCACTTGTGTTGTATAATCATTTACATAAATTTGTTAGATGTGTAACATGTCTGTTAAGGATTTCGCACAGCTTATTTCTGTCTACTCTGTCAAATGCCTTTTCTTGATCGACAAAGGCTAAATAGAGCTTTCATTAAATTCGATAAGTTGTCTAAGAGCAAATATGGCATATATGCATCCTTTGGTTTTCCTAAATCAAAATTGTGTTTCGCTTAGCTGGGGTTCTGTTATAATGTCGTAATCTTTTCTCGAGAATTTTGCAAAATATTTTCCCAGTATGATTCAAAAGGGAAATGCCTCTGCATTGTGTGAAGTTGTTGTTGTTGTTGTTGTTGTTGTTGTTGTTGTTGTTGTTGTTGTTGTTTTTGTCGTGTGTTTTTTTGTGTGTGGTTGTTTTCAAATTGGGATAATTATGGCGCATACCCATTCTCGCGGTGTATCCTCTACCCAAACATGGTTAAATAGTCTATGTATCCATGCTGTTCCTACTTATTTTGCTGCTTTAATTAGTTAATTTGGTATTTCGTCTTGTTCCGCTGATTTATCCAAAGGGGCTAATCTGAAGGCATCTCCAATTTCTTCTTTCAGTATGTCTGGCTCTAGTTCTTCGATGGCATCGGTGTCGGTTTCCTGAATACTTGTGGCATCTAATGGAATGCTGAGAAGTTGTTTGAATTACTGCCTCCATCTTTTTAGGATTTGTTTTTGTTCACTTATTTTGCTGTTAATTTTATTCAGCTGGGTCAGAGAGATCTGCTCTTGTTCTCATTGCACTGATCTTTTTGTAGATGTTTCTAGTTGCCTAATTGTAGTTTTTATTTAGGGTTTCTCCATATTCCTCACAGTCTCTTTGTTTTTCTCTGTTTATAATTCATTTCACGTGCCTTCTTGCTATTATATATTATACGTAAGCATGATCCTGTTAGTTTTTCACCCCCTTTTTATATTTTTCCTTTTTGTCTTTTACAGCTTTCGTTACCTTAGCATTCCACCAACTTGTTAATTTCTCTATCCGTGTTTTGCGTTCTTTCGTGATTGCAATATTTAAAACACTTGATTTGAACATCTCCCATTCTTCTTCCACTGTTTTTCTTTCTATAGATATTGTTACAAATAATCCATTTAGTTCTTTCTCATAATTTCCCTCACTGCCTCATCTTTGTGATGTTTTAAGCTTATTAATTCGCATGCTATTTATTTTCCGTGTCTTTGCGTTCTTCTTCTGTTGGTTCTTATAGCAATACCTGCTTTGTGGTCTGTGTTTATACTCTAGTTGGGCACTGCCCTTGCATCTAATATATTCCTCTTTCGATTTCTTGTTAATATAAAATGAAATTGGATTTTAATAGTTTATATCGTTCAGGTGTATACTTGTGAGTCTTTGTGTTTATAACATGTGTTTGTTATATAGAGGTCGCGCTGGCTACATAGCTATATCAGTCTATTCTTATTATCATTTCTTTCCTTGCGTTGTTTCCAAATTTCCAAGAGGGTTTTCTATGTCCGTTCTGTTACTTCCTAGTCTTGCATTGAAGTCTCCCATAACTATGATGTTGTCCTGTCATTCTTGCTCATTTTTGTTAGTATTACATGGTGCGAATATTTGTACATTATAGACGAGTTCTAAGAATATCTTGGGTAAAGAAAAGAACCAATGCATCCATACTTCAAGAGCTGAATATTGAAGAAGTTAGGTTATTAAAGACGATAAAACAAAGAAAATTTAAATATGTTGGTCACTTGAAACGTCACGAAAGTTTGGAGAGAACAATAATGGAGGGAAGAGAGGAAGAGGAAGGTCAAAGAGAAGTTGGGTGCAGGATGTGGCGGATGATCTCCAGATGGATGTATCGGACGCGGGACATCTTGCACCCAACTTCATTGTTTCTGTGGTAATCATTTAACATTATGTTTTCTGATGTAATCTATTGCTGCTATAACCGTCACTTTAGTCCTGATTTCATCATTTCTGATTTTCTCTCTTCTTGACACTTTGAGTATTCTTCTCTGAAATCTCATTTTTGTTGTTGTGATTTTTCTTTTCTCCGTTTCTGTCATTGTCCAGGTTTAGCATTGGTAGCGCAGAGTTGGTAGGAAGATTCTGTTGTAGAGTGCTTTCTTGGTAACTGTTGATACGTGTTTGTTCTTTAGTATTGGTGCTTTTTGACCAACGAGTTGATTTCCTTATTACATCTATTTTCGATCTCTTTTTCTGATTTCATATTTGATGATAGTATGCTTCCTAAGTTCTTGAAACTCTTAACTTGTTTTAGGGGGTGTTCTTTAACTGGAATCTTTGTTGTTTTTTCTGCTTTGGTTATAGCCATTACCTCTGCTTTACTGATACTAATGTTTATGTTATGTTCATTTCACACTTCGTTTAGATTATTTATTTGATCTTGTAATTCTGCTTCATATTTTGCTATTAATGCGGATCGTTCTGTTCATCATGCGGTGTTGTTACGGTCTCTGTTTGGCTGGTTTCTTTACATATGCTGTTTTATTATTATATTTGGCTCCCTAAACGAATTTTTTACAGCGAACTGCGTTGTGGTAAACGCTCCCAAGGTGGCCAGAGGAAACGCTTTAAAGACACTCTGAAAATCTCACTGAAGGCTTTTGGAATTCATCATGACACCTGGGAGGCTGCAGCCAGAGACCGAAATTCGTGGCGTGCATCATTACGCAAGGGTGCAGTCATATGTGAGGCAACCAGGACTGCAAGAGCTGTGAAGAAAAGGCAGGACAGAAAAACCACTGCAGGAAATCCTCCTCCAGAAACGTCAAGCATTCTATACCCACATTGTCGAAGAACATTTCGAGCCAAAATAGGCCTTATCAGCCATCTTAGAACCCACGGCTCCATACCTTTCAACCCCACTGGATGAAATATTATATTATTCTATAGGTTATTAACAAGAAAGAGGACAGGCCAGAACCTTGTCGTCCTCCAGATTTTATGGTGAAGAGTTCTGAGTGTCTTCCATTTGTTCTTTCCGTGCATTCACTTGTGTTGTATAATCATTTACATAAATTTGTTAGATGTGTAACATGTCTGTTAAGGATTTCGCACAGCTTATTTCTGTCTACTCTGTCAAATGCCTTTTCTTGATCGACAAAGGCTAAATAGAGCTTTCATTAAATTCGATAAGTTGTCTAAGAGCAAATATGGCATATATGCATCCTTTGGTTTTCCTAAATCAAAATTGTGTTTCGCTTAGCTGGGGTTCTGTTATAATGTCGTAATCTTTTCTCGAGAATTTTGCAAAATATTTTCCCAGTATGATTCAAAAGGGAAATGCCTCTGCATTGTGTGAAATTGTTGTTGTTGTTGTTGTTGTTGTTGTTGTTGTTGTTTTTGTCGTGTGTTTTTTTGTGTGTGGTTGTTTTCAAATTGGGATAATTATGGCGCATACCCATTCTCGCGGTGTATCCTCTACCCAAACATGGTTAAATAGTCTATGTATCCATGCTGTTCCTACTTATTTTGCTGCTTTAATTAGTTAATTTGGTATTTCGTCTTGTTCCGCTGATTTATCCAAAGGGGCTAATCTGAAGGCATCTCCAATTTCTTCTTTCAGTATGTCTGGCTCTAGTTCTTCGATGGCATCGGTGTCGGTTTCCTGAATACTTGTGGCATCTAATGGAATGCTGAGAAGTTGTTTGAATTACTGCCTCCATCTTTTTAGGATTTGTTTTTGTTCACTTATTTTGCTGTTAATTTTATTCAGCTGGGTCAGAGAGATCTGCTCTTGTTCTCATTGCACTGATCTTTTTGTAGATGTTTCTAGTTGCCTAATTGTAGTTTTTATTTAGGGTTTCTCCATATTCCTCACAGTCTCTTTGTTTTTCTCTGTTTATAATTCATTTCACGTGCCTTCTTGCTATTATATATTATACGTAAGCATGATCCTGTTAGTTTTTCACCCCCTTTTTATATTTTTCCTTTTTGTCTTTTACAGCTTTCGTTACCTTAGCATTCCACCAACTTGTTAATTTCTCTATCCGTGTTTTGCGTTCTTTCGTGATTGCAATATTTAAAACACTTGATTTGAACATCTTCCATTCTTCTTCCACTGTTTTTCTTTCTATAGATATTGTTACAAATAATCCATTTAGTTCTTTCTCATAATTTCCCTCACTGCCTCATCTTTGTGATGTTTTAAGCTTATTAATTCGCATGCTATTTATTTTCCGTGTCTTTGCGTTCTTCTTCTGTTGGTTCTTATAGCAATACCTGCTTTGTGGTCTGTGTTTATACTCTAGTTGGGCACTGCCCTTGCATCTAATATATTCCTCTTTCGATTTCTTGTTAATATAAAATGAAATTGGATTTTAATAGTTATATCGTTCCAGGTGTATACTTGTGAGTCTTTGTGTTTATAACATGTGTTTGTTATATAGAGGTCGCGCTGGCTACATAGCTATATCAGTCTATTCTTATTATCATTTCTTTCCTTGCGTTGTTTCCAAATTTCCAAGAGGGTTTTCTATGTCCGTTCTGTTACTTCCTAGTCTTGCATTGAAGTCTCCCATAACTATGATGTTGTCCTGTCATTCTTGCTCATTTTTGTTAGTATTACATGGTGCGAATATTTGTACATTATAGACGAGTTCTAAGAATATCTTGGGTAAAGAAAAGAACCAATGCATCCATACTTCAAGAGCTGAATATTGAAGAAGTTAGGTTATTAAAGACGATAAAACAAAGAACATTTAAATATGTTGGTCACTTGAAACGTCACGAAAGTTTGGAGAGAACAATAATGGAGGGAAGAGAGGAAGAGGAAGGTCAAAGAGAAGTTGGGTGCAGGATGTGGCGGATGATCTCCAGATGGATGTATCGGACGCGGGACATCTTGCACCCAACTTCATTGTTTCTGTGGTAATCATTTAACATTATGTTTTCTGATGTAATCTATTGCTGCTATAACCGTCACTTTAGTCCTGATTTCATCATTTCTGATTTTCTCTCTTCTTGACACTTTGAGTATTCTTCTCTGAAATCTCATTTTTGTTGTTGTGATTTTTCTTTTCTCCGTTTCTGTCATTGTCCAGGTTTAGCATTGGTAGCGCAGAGTTGGTAGGAAGATTCTGTTGTAGAGTGCTTTCTTGGTAACTGTTGATACGTGTTTGTTCTTTAGTATTGGTGCTTTTTGACCAACGAGTTGATTTCCTTATTACATCTATTTTCGATCTCTTTTTCTGATTTCATATTTGATGATAGTATGCTTCCTAAGTTCTTGAAACTCTTAACTTGTTTTAGGGGGTGTTCTTTAACTGGAATCTTTGTTGTTTTTTCTGCTTTGGTTATAGCCATTACCTCTGCTTTACTGATACTAATGTTTATGTTATGTTCATTTCACACTTCGTTTAGATTATTTATTTGATCTTGTAATTCTGCTTCATATTTTGCTATTAATGCGGATCGTTCTGTTCATCATGCGGTGTTGTTACGGTCTCTGTTTGGCTGGTTTCTTTACATATGCTGTTTTATTATTATATTTGGCTCCCTAAACGAATTTTTTACAGCGAACTGCGTTGTGGTAAACGCTCCCAAGGTGGCCAGAGGAAACGCTTTAAAGACACTCTGAAAATCTCACTGAAGGCTTTTGGAATTCATCATGACACCTGGGAGGCTGCAGCCAGAGACCGAAATTCGTGGCGTGCATCATTACGCAAGGGTGCAGTCATATGTGAGGCAACCAGGACTGCAAGAGCTGTGAAGAAAAGGCAGGACAGAAAAACCACTGCAGGAAATCCTCCTCCAGAAACGTCAAGCATTCTATACCCACATTGTCGAAGAACATTTCGAGCCAAAATAGGCCTTATCAGCCATCTTAGAACCCACGGCTCCATACCTTTCAACCCCACTGGATGAAATATTATATTATTCTATAGGTTATTAACAAGAAAGAGGACAGGCCAGAACCTTGTCGTCCTCCAGATTTTATGGTGAAGAGTTCTGAGTGTCTTCCATTTGTTCTTTCCGTGCATTCACTTGTGTTGTATAATCATTTACATAAATTTGTTAGATGTGTAACATGTCTGTTAAGGATTTCGCACAGCTTATTTCTGTCTACTCTGTCAAATGCCTTTTCTTGATCGACAAAGGCTAAATAGAGCTTTCATTAAATTCGATAAGTTGTCTAAGAGCAAATATGGCATATATGCATCCTTTGGTTTTCCTAAATCAAAATTGTGTTTCGCTTAGCTGGGGTTCTGTTATAATGTCGTAATCTTTTCTCGAGAATTTTGCAAAATATTTTCCCAGTATGATTCAAAAGGGAAATGCCTCTGCATTGTGTGAAATTGTTGTTGTTGTTGTTGTTGTTGTTGTTGTTGTTGTTGTTGTTGTTTTTGTCGTGTGTTTTTTTGTGTGTGGTTGTTTTCAAATTGGGATAATTATGGCGCATACCCATTCTCGCGGTGTATCCTCTACCCAAACATGGTTAAATAGTCTATGTATCCATGCTGTTCCTACTTATTTTGCTGCTTTAATTAGTTAATTTGGTATTTCGTCTTGTTCCGCTGATTTATCCAAAGGGGCTAATCTGAAGGCATCTCCAATTTCTTCTTTCAGTATGTCTGGCTCTAGTTCTTCGATGGCATCGGTGTCGGTTTCCTGAATACTTGTGGCATCTAATGGAATGCTGAGAAGTTGTTTGAATTACTGCCTCCATCTTTTTAGGATTTGTTTTTGTTCACTTATTTTGCTGTTAATTTTATTCAGCTGGGTCAGAGAGATCTGCTCTTGTTCTCATTGCACTGATCTTTTTGTAGATGTTTCTAGTTGCCTAATTGTAGTTTTTATTTAGGGTTTCTCCATATTCCTCACAGTCTCTTTGTTTTTCTCTGTTTATAATTCATTTCACGTGCCTTCTTGCTATTATATATTATACGTAAGCATGATCCTGTTAGTTTTTCACCCCCTTTTTATATTTTTCCTTTTTGTCTTTTACAGCTTTCGTTACCTTAGCATTCCACCAACTTGTTAATTTCTCTATCCGTGTTTTGCGTTCTTTCGTGATTGCAATATTTAAAACACTTGATTTGAACATCTCCCATTCTTCTTCCACTGTTTTTCTTTCTATAGATATTGTTACAAATAATCCATTTAGTTCTTTCTCATAATTTCCCTCACTGCCTCATCTTTGTGATGTTTTAAGCTTATTAATTCGCATGCTATTTATTTTCCGTGTCTTTGCGTTCTTCTTCTGTTGGTTCTTATAGCAATACCTGCTTTGTGGTCTGTGTTTATACTCTAGTTGGGCACTACCCTTGCATCTAATATATTCCTCTTTCGATTTCTTGTTAATATAAAATGAAATTGGATTTTAATAGTTATATCGTTCCAGGTGTATACTTGTGAGTCTGTGTGTTTATAACATGTGTTTGTTATATAGAGGTCGTTCTGGCTACATAGCTATATCAGTCTATTCTTATTATCATTTCTTTCCTTGCGTTGTTTCCAAATTTCCAAGAGGGTTTTCTATGTCCGTTCTGTTACTTCCTAGTCTTGCATTGAAGTCTCCCATAACTATGATGTTGTCCTGTCATTCTTGCTCATTTTTGTTAGTATTACATGGTGCGAATATTTGTACATTATAGACGAGTTCTAAGAATATCTTGGGTAAAGAAAAGAACCAATGCATCCAAGATTCAAGAGCTGAATATTGAAGAAGTTAGGTTATTAAAGACGATAAAACAAAGAAAATTTAAATATGTTGGTCACTTGAAACGTCACGAAAGTTTGGAGAGAACAATAATGGAGGGAAGAGAGGAAGAGGAAGGTCAAAGAGAAGTTGGGTGCAGGATGTGGCGGATGATCTCCAGATGGATGTATCGGACGCGGGACATCTTGCTTATGATCGAGAGGTTTTCCCGAAGGTTGTTATGGGAGCGAGGTTCTGCAAAGGACATGCTACTGAATGAATGAAATATCCTTCTTGCTAACTGTTGACGAATAGCTAATCTTAAACCGTGCCTTCTTCTTTCTTGTTGTTCCACGCTGGAGTAGACAAGCGTGTAACTGTTGTGGATCTCTTTGCATTATCCCCCCCCCCCCCCCTTTTATTCTTGTGTCCGCTATTCCCATCAGTCCAGTGTGCCTCATGTTTGTTTTTTAAATTGTTTCTATGAGTTCTTCTTCTTTACTGTTAAAACACAGATGTTCAGTACCCCTATTTTTTGAATCTCTTATCTATTTCGTTATCTTTTAACATTGCTGGGTCCGTTTCCATTTGGGTAAGTCCGATAATGCTTCTTACTGTTTCTACGAGCAGTATAAAAAATCCCCTGTCGGTTCACAAGACCAGGAGCAGGCTTAGGACAGAAACATAAGGCCAAGGCGAGTCCGCCCGCCCCTGGCGAGCCAGAGCAAGAGAGGTGGACCTTCTAAGTTACTTTCTTCTGTTAATTTTTCCCTTTCTCCATCATATCATTCTCTTATATACTCATTCCATCTCTTCATTATAGTTTATTCCTCCAATAATATCTTTCGTGTTTTTTTTATTTTAAGCACCATGTAGTTATTCCTATTTTACTTCCTGTGAGCTCACTGATTTGTCTGTGCATAGTTTTGTTTTTATTTTTTTTTTTAATTTTTTTTTTTTATTAGAATTAATTGAATTTTCTTGCACCGCTCGTTTAAACAACTTTCTTTTGCTTTCACACATTTATCTCTTATTTCTTTATTTACCTTAGCATATTCTTATTTGTAATGTTATACTGGTTACTGTTTTCTTTTGACCATCAACTTTAAGATTTCTTCAGTCATCCATTGTTTTGAGCTTTTTGGCTTCTCTCCGGTAATATTTCTTTGCTCGTTTGATGAACGAAGTCACTTAACATTTTCCAATTTTCGTTTATACTCTGTATTTTAGCTATTGCATTGTACCTATTTTGTACAAACACTCTGTATTGTTCTTGAATTTCTTTATCTACCTTCAAAACTTCTGTATTAAGTATCATGTTCTTAACCACACTCTTAAACCTTATTTTATTTAGTCCACGTACTTGATCACTATTACAGTCAGCACCCAGCATTGTCTTTACATTAATTAACGCAGTTCTAAACCTTTTATTAATAAGTATGTAGTCAATTTGGTTGAGTATTGTCTTATCAGGGCTTTTCCATGTGTAAAGTCGTATTTTATGGCGTTTCAACCAGTAGTTTCCAGTTATCATATCATTGATATTTGCCCACTCTATTAGTTTCTATCCTGTTTAATTTTTTTGTACCTAAACCATACTTCCTCACTACATCCTCCATTTTCCCCTTAACTACTTTTGCATTAAAATATCCTAGTATTATTTTTATTTCTTGTGATTTAATTTGAGACATCGCCGTTTCTACTTATAGTAAAAGTGTTTATTTCTTTATCACTACTGCTTGTTGTTGCTGCATATCCATCCATCCATCATGTGCCATGCCGGTAAGCGTGGGCGGTCATGTTCTGCCATCTCACTCGATCACCAGAGTCGTGGATCAGCTCCGTGTTTCTGTCTCGACCATGTCACAAGGCCAAGCCATCCAGGTACTTGCTTCTAGGTCTTCCCCTTGGTCTGTTCCCCTCGATCTTACCAGTTGTCACCAAATTCTCCAATCCATTTCTTCTCATAACATGCCCAAAAAATTTTGACTGTCTACGTCTAATTTCTCTAATCAATTTACGATCTTCATTTGTTTCTTGAAGGACTTGTTCATTGGTCTTTCTGGCTGTCCATGGTATTCTTTGCATTTTCCTCAGAAACCACATCTCTACAGCCATCAGATGTTTTTCAGCCTGACTGCTCATTGTCCACGCTTCACATCCATATAAAAGTACAGGTTCAATGTAGCATCTCAACACTCTTTTTCTCGTTTCAATTGACATCTTTTTATTGGTCAATATGTTTTTCATCTTGCTAAAGGCTACTTTTGCCATGGCGATTCTTGTTCTAATCTCTTCAAGGCATCTCCCATCAGATGTTATTACTGTTCCGAGATAATTGTACCTGCTCACTTGTTGAAGAATATTCCCATTTACTTGTATATTGCATTGTGGTATTTCGTCCTTCCTAGTGACGACCATAATCTGTGTCTTTTTACAATTTAATTCTAACCCTAGTTGTTCACTGTGTGTAACAATCGCATCTACTAAATTTTGCAGGTCCTGTTCATTGTCTGCAATCAAGACTGTATCATCTGCATATCTAATGTTATTGATGCATCGTCCCCCAATGTTGATTCCTTCCATATCTTCAATATTTCTGAAAATACTTTCACTGTACAGGGAAAACAGATCTGGAGACATTACACATCCCTGTCTCACACCCCTTTTAATAGGCTGATATTGGCTTACTTCATTATCAACTCTTATGGCAGCTTTTTGTTTCCAATATATGTTTTTTACAAGTCTAAGATCTTTTCCATCAATTTGTAGATCTTCAAGCATCCTTATCATGTTGACATGTCTCACTTTATCAAAAGCCTTTGTGTAGTCAATAAAGCAAAGGTGTAGATCTTTGTTTACTTCTATAGAACGTTCGATTATATTTCTCAGTATATACTCAGCATTTACTGTACCCTTGCCTTCCACAAACCCACATCGTTCTTCTCCTATTTCAGGTTGTATTTTCCTCCTAACTCTTTGCATGATAATTCTTAGCAAAATCTTCGTGATGTGACTCATTATACTAATTGTTCGATGTTGATCACATTCCAAGGCTCCTGATTTCTTTGGGATTGCAATAAATACAGAATTACATAACTCCTGAGGTATATTTCCAGTATCATATATTGTATTAAGCAGACTGGTAACTTTATCTATTCCATATTCTTCTAAAGCATTAATCATTTCTGTTGTGACGCTGTCTGAACCGGGGGTCTTGCCAGATTTCATATGGTTAAGCGCATTCTGAACCTCCATCTTTAAAATTGCTGGTCCTTCATTATTATTTTGGACATCATACTGTTCGTCTCTGTTATCGTCATAAAGGTTTTTCACATAATCTGACCATTCATGTAAGATCTGATCTTTTTCTATTATGACTCTTCCATCTTTTGTCTTTAGGCAGCCTGCTGATGTACGTGTTCTTTGATTAGTAAGCTCCTGAATTCTTTTGTGCTTTTGTGTTTCGCATTGTTACTGTTGTGTTGTTTTTCAATTTCTCTGCAATTTTTCTCAAGCCATGTTTCTTTTTCCTCCTTACATAAGGTTCTCACTTTTCTGTGAATTTCTTCATATTTGGCAGGATTATTTTTGTTCTGTCTTCTTGTTTCCATATACTTGTACAATATTTATATCTATTGGCTTGCCTTACATTTTGACCATAATAACTCTGTCTGAAATACACCCGTAATCATTAATTTACTTGGCTGTTATTTTATCAATTATTAGTTCTACTTATTTTTCGCGTGTATGTCCATAATACATTTATTGTCTGTTTGTCAATTATAATTTTGCCCGATCCCTCCCATCTGATCTCACTTATGCCTAGGATATTCAAATCCATGCTTTCCATTTCACTTATAATATTGTTCATCTTTCCAAGCTCATTTAACGTTCTAGCTTTCCATGTACCTATTTTAAATTTATTTATGCTAGTTATGAATTGCCGGTCTCTGTGGCTAAGGGCTTGCGAACGCGGTTTGTGAGCCCGTATACTCGGGTTCGAAATACAGCGGTGCTGGTTTTTTTTTCCAAAAAAGGTATAGGAGCCGGTCGTTCAGAAAGCAATGGCAAACTACTGAACGTAAAATTTGAGCAGGAATCACGAACAGCGAAAATGCTGGGGTTGACTACTACGTCCTGTGAAGGACATGCAACTTAATTTTAAAATAATTTTTAGTTATGAATTTGCCATCGGTAGCTGGATGACGGTCTGGTGTCACATGTGGCTCATCTCTGTCCTTACTGGATGAGGATGTCCTAAGACAGCCATTAACGTCGTTAACTGAATTTGAATTCTATTTTGTCATGAAGTCTTGGGAAGATAATGTGGTTGTTTCCCTTTGCCTTCCACATCGACATGGAGGTTTGTTACCTCAGCCTTTGAAAGCCATTTATCGACTGTCAGGACACGTGAATGTTCTGCTATGCTGAGCTGCAGAGCTGTCCACATACCCCGGTCGATGCTCAGTCCCCTGGGCTGCGTTAGCCACACAGTGGCGTGTTTCCATTCTTCTATCGCTAGGAGGTGCAGTTGGGATCTTCCCGTCTTAAAGTTCTGGTCTATTAAGGCCAAAACTCTCCAGTACTTCTAGACATATGTTAAAGAGACAGTTTCCGTCCTGAGATAAGATTTTCCGTTGTCCGCGTATTTTATAATACAACTCCTGTTACTTATTGACTTTTCTACCAATAAATAGTATTTTAGCGTATGCTATTATTTCAGGTTATTAATTGCAGACTCTAACGATGGAAGTTACAACACACCAGATGTTCGCAGTTTACATCTTACTTACCACAATGTCTGTTATCACTGGAATGCCAACAAGAAATATTTTACAGGTATAGTGAGCTACCAATAATTTTTAATTACATTCCAAGATGATGAGAAAAGTACGCAATGTAAATGTGTTAAATGTATGCAACTGTGCGTACCGTGTAATGGATGGTAAACGATGACACCATAATTAACAATATTCATATCGTTTGTGAATGTTTAGAAACAGAGCAAGGTTTAATTATCATTTCAGACACGTAATATGACTGTCGTTCTGAAGAATGCTTTTTAAACGAGCTATTATACTTAACAAAAATGTGTTGCAGTGCAGACAGCATTAAGCGATCTCGGATGTGGCGAAGTTTTGTTGTGAAGAGCAATTTGTTTATTCTCAACAAATTTTCTTCCTTGCCTTCTTTAAAAAAAAAAAAAAAAAAGAGTCCAGTTAAGCGGAATCCGTTTATCACGACTTTTCGGATATGCCGAACGATTAAACATCCCGATTACATCATCTTATCTGCTTAAGGCGAACTTTTTTCAAATACCTGGATATTTGTACAACTTTTCGGCTATTTTCGGAAATTGCACGCTTCATCGGTGTTAGCTTTTGAGCTATTTTATACCAAATGCAGACAGCTACAGCCAGCGACTATAGATTAGTTATAAACAATACACATATACAATTAAAGACGGCAGAATATACACCAAGAAACTACAATTTGATCCATGTGCATTGAAGAGTAAGGAGATAAAAGATAAATTCAACGCAGAAGTAAAGAATAGATTTGATGCATTTTCAGATCTGGAAGTTCTATTTCAAGATGTCAGTGACCAATGGAAAATGTTGAACAGGAGAAAGACGTTTGGGAGTCATGACCAAGACGCGTCGCCCCCTGTTAGTGTCAAGAAGGTAAAGGGGCCGAAACATTCGTCAAGGAGGGACCATTTCTGATGATCAGAAGCCTCCTGTCGTGCCTGCTCCCCGGCGGAGTTTTTACCACTGATATATGGCCAGTCTATTAGAAATTCTGGAAAAACAGATTGACGCAAAACAAAACGAATATATTTCCCCAGGACCCACCGAAAAAAAAAGGGGGGGGGGGGGAGAGAGAGAGAGAGAGAGAGAGAGAGAGAGAGAGAGAGAGAGAGAGAGAGAGAGAGAATGATGGATCCACTAGCAGAATCACGACATACCCAATGGCGAATATGTATATCGATATTAAAAGGGGGCATGCAGGGTGTCCCCGGATGTGTGGAATATGCTACCATGATCTGGAAAGCTATCCAGAAAGTTAAGAGCGAAATATCAAACCTTCACGTGGTATGGTTGGATCTGGCTAACGCCTAAGGGTCAGTGCCCCACCAGATGATGTGGCAGGCCCTTAGGATGTACCACGTACCCGAGGAGATCACATCGATGCTTAAGCAGTATTTCTCCGGGTTTACTCTCCGTTTCTCTACCTCGACGTTCATAACCAGATGGATTGACCTCCAAGTGGGTATAGCGATGGGATGTACAATTTTGCCGATACTGTTTGTCCTGGACATGCAGGTCGTTCTGGATGCAGCATCCGACTACGCACAAGGACAAGATGATAATCATGCACACCGCATGCTCAAAAGGCATGATCATCTGATCGACTGGTGCAGGATGAGCTTCAAACCGAAGAAGTCTATAAGCCTGTCGATCGTGAAAGGCAAAGTAGCGGCAACTGCATTCAAGGTGGCTAACCAGGTGATCCCCACTGTAATGGAGGAACCCGTCAATAGTTTCGGCTGAGTGTACGATTCCTCGCTGGCAGACAAGAATGCAGTACAACACATATGCGAGACAACAGAAAACGGCCTGCGAGCAATTGATAAGAGTAGACTCATTGGAAAATTCCAGATCTGGTGCCTCCAGTTCATACTGATCCCGAAGTTGCTATGGCCCCTACTCATCTATGACGCGTGCACGAGCACGGTCGAGGCGTTAGAGAAAAGGGTCAGCAAAGCCACAAAGGAATGGCTGGAAGTGCCACAATTTCTGACGTACGTAGCGTTGTACTCAAAGAAGTACAATCTCGTGCTCCCGTTCAGGTCTATTGTTGAGGAATATAAAGTCGGAAAACCCAGGCTTCACGATGATGCTGCGCGAGTTTCAAGATGAAACAGTGAGCGGCTCCCAGCGAGGCAGTCAAATCGGTGCAAAGTTCGCTCCAGCTAAAAGAAGTGATGGGGCATACCAAGTTCAACAGACAAGGCTTTGACTACCAAAGCGACACGCAATGGTGGTCAAAGGCGTCGGCCAGGCAGCACAGAGACATGGTAATCAAGGAGAATAGCGAAGGCGAGGACGAGAAATGAGTGCAGAAAGCGGTGCAGCAGCTGCAGCAAAGGAAATGAGTGTCATGGGAGGAAACTCAGCAGAAGTCCCTCTCGTGGAACGATATATGACGCTTGCCGCCATTGAGAATAAGCCTCCTGCCATCAGCTGTTAACCTGGTCAGATGGGATTTATCCGAAAACCCAACATATCCCCTGTGTAGCTATGCGCCTCCCAAGAGGGCTCAGACCGTAGAACACGTACTGTCTGTATGCAGAGCGGCCGATTCACTCTCATCGAACTGACAACCATAGTGGATGTAGCAAGACTCCAGGCAAACAATGGGACTGTTGTCAAAACCGGGTGGATACGCTTCGTAAAAGCGGGACAACAGTCGAACAGCAAAATCGACTGTCCCGACAGCCTACCATCCATCCTCGAGGGCGTTGAAGACTGGGAGCTGACAGTAGACCTGCAGAGCCGTGGCAAATACCCAACGGAAATCTGAAGTTTCAGCTGCGACCAGACATTGTAGTGTGCTCTCCGTCGACTCAACAGTTAGTACTAATCGAGCTGACTGTTCCGAAATACAGTGACATGGTCGCAAGTCTGAAACAAGAAGCCCATTGAGATAGGCGCGAGAGGCCTTGTTACCAACTCCGCATACAACGTGGTGAAACAACTGGGGGTAAAGGGACAAGCAATAACTCGGGCACTTAAAAGACTGGGCGAGGCAGCGGAGAAGGCCTTGAGCTGGCTTTGGAGCAAGCGCAATACGGGGTGGGACAATGATTCGCAGTAAATGGTTTGGTTCAACTTTGCCTGCAATGTTATTCACCATCTCCCAAGAAGAACAACTTCAGTAACACAAAACCTCTCCAGAAGAGTACCACCTCACAATGAGATCGAAACAACAGCCACTGCGAAGTTGACAAGGGAAAGTCTCGATAGATACGCACGACAGGAGAAAGACGTCTGGAAGTCATGACCCAGACAAGCCCGGTCCCTGAAAGTGTCAGGAAGGTAAAGGGGCCGAAACATTCGTCAAGGTGGGACAGCTTCTGATGATCAGAAGACTCATGTAGTGCTTACTCACGGCGGAGTTTTTAACCACTGAAGAACTCAGTCAGCCAGGTTGCACGGAAAAAAAATCCAAAAAAAAGAAAAGAATAAAGATGATGGAACTTAATGGAACTATTGAAATGGGTGACGGGATACATCTTAAAACTAATGAAAAATTAAACTAATTAACACACATAACCAAGAAGGATATTAAGTCTTTCATATGATATATATGGTCCTCCAGGTTGGGGGTTGAAGCGTGGGGTTAACATCCCCACCTTTGTAAAAACCTTTCTTTGTTACGAAACAAATACATGAGCCTCGATATCGGACTGACTTATCTGGACAACGACCTTGGAACGTTAAAAGACTTTTGAGATTTGGAACATGGAACGTACGGACACTATATCGAGCTGGAGCGGCCGAAGAACTAACCCGGGAGCTGATTGAATATCAAATGGATATAACAGCAATTCAAGAAATAAGGTGGCCAGGAGAGGGTACTTTAGAGCAAAATGGAATGATTATAATATATGGAGGAAACACCCAAAATAAACATGAATTAGGAACAGGATTTGTCATCAAAAAAGAGTTATGGGGGAACGTTTTAAACTTTAAAGCTTTTAATGACAGGATTAGTAAATTACGAATAAAAGGTAAATGGAAAAATATAACGATGATTAATGTACATGCACCTACTGAAGAGAAAGAAGATGATATTAAAGAAGACTTTTATAATGATCTGCAAGATGTCATAGAAGAAACCCCCAAACAGGACATCCTGATTGTGCTGGGATACTTCAATGCAAAAATAGGTAGAGAGAAAACTAATAAAAAAGTGGCCTGTATGGAAAGGCTACATACAACTTCAAATGATAATGGATGGAGAGTCATCAACCTGGCAGAAGCCAAAGGACTGCAGATTAGCAGTACGAGACTACAAAGAAAGGATATACACAAACAAACTTGGAAATCATGTGACAAGAGAACCTATAATCAAATAGATCACATTTTAATTAACAACAGAAATGCATCAAACATACAGCAAGTCAGAAGTTATAGAGGAGCTGAGTGCCACAGTGACCACTTCCTCGTTGGAGCAAAATTTAAAATAAAATTTAAGAGAGCTTTCTATACTAAATTACAAAGATTACACCCAACGTATAACAGAGAAAAACTACAAGACATTACAGTCAAAGAGAAA
Source organism: Cepaea nemoralis (assembly GCA_014155875.1). Taxonomy (NCBI): domain Eukaryota; kingdom Metazoa; phylum Mollusca; class Gastropoda; order Stylommatophora; family Helicidae; genus Cepaea; species Cepaea nemoralis. The sequence continues at coordinate 11,367 of JACEFZ010014681.1, read as the reverse complement.
TTTACAGATGAAATAAAATGTAAACTTGAAACTCTGCAAAACCCATTGGAGGAAAGTGTTGACCAAACTTGGTTGAACATCAAGAATACAATTCAGTCTACCGCAGAAGAATGTCTCGGTGTGTTAACCACGCATAGAAAGAACAGATGGTTCAATCAAAAATGTGAAGAAGCGGTCATTAGGAAGAAGAATGCCAGACATGTATGGTTAAATGACATCAATAACATCCAAAAAGAAGAGCATTATAGAAATGAATGTAAAGAGGCTACAAAAATAGTTAGACAGCAGAAGCGAGAATATATGAGTAATATAATCAAAGATATGGAAACCAATCACCAGAAAAATGAATCCAGAAAATCTTTTAAAGAACTGAAGTCAATGAAACGAGGGCACCAACAAAACACATATGGTTTAAAAGACAAAAATGGGAATATGATAAATACCAATGAGGAAATGTGCAATACATGGAAAGAATATTTTATTGAATTACTAAATTGTGAAGCTCCAAGTAACATTTTCCCACAGGAAGAGGTTCTAACATCAATCAATCAATCAATCATGTGCCATACCGGAAAGCGTGGGCGGTCATGATTCGCCATTTCACTCGATCACCAGAGTCGTGGATCAGCTCAGTGTTCCTGTCTCGTCCATGCCATGTGGCCAAGTCATCCAGGTATTTTCCTCTCGGTCTTTCTCTTGGTCTGTTCCCTTCGATCTTGCCAGCTGTCACTAAGTTCTCCAGTCCATTTCTTCTCATAACATGTCCAAAAAATTTTGACTGTCTACGTCTAATTTCTCTAATCAATCTACGATTTTCATTTGTCTCTTGTAGTACTTGGTCATTGGTTTTTCTATCTGTCCATGGTATTCTTTGTTGTATTTTCCTCAGAAACCACATTTCTGCAGCCATCAGATGTTTTTCAGCTTGACTGCACATTGTCCAAGTTTCACATCCATACAAAAGAACAGGCTCTATGTATCCCCTCAACACTCTTTTTCTCGTTTCAATTGACATCATTTTATTGGTCAGAATGTTTTTCATCTTGCTAAAGGCTACTTTCGCAATGGCGATTCTTGTTCTAATCTCTTCAAGGCATCTGCCATCAGATGTTATGACTGTTCCGAGATAATTGAACCGATTCACTTGTTGAAGAATATTCCCATTTACTTGTATATTACATTGTGGTACTTCGTTCTTCCTAGTGACGACCATAACCTGTGTCTTCCTACAATTTAATTCCAACCCCAGCTGCTCACTATGGACAACCACAGCGTCTACTAATTGTTGCAGATCCTGTGCATTGTCTGCAATCAATACTGTATCATCTGCATATCTAATGTTATTTATGTTTATTCCTCCAATGCTGATTCCATTTAGGTCTTCTACATTTCTGAAAATATTTTCACTGTATAGGGAAAAAAGATCTAGAGACATTACACATCCCTGCCTAACACCTCTCTTAATAGGTTGGTATTGTCCTACTTCATTATCAATCCTTATGGCAGCTTGTTGTTTCCAATATATGTTTTTTATAAGTCTAATGTCTTTCCCATCAATTTGTAGATCTGCAAGCATATCCACAATGTTGACATGTCTAACTCTATCAAAAGCCTTTGTGTAGTCAATAAAGCAAAGATGTATATCCTTGTTTACTTCTAAAGCACGTTCAATAACTGTTCGCAGCATATACACAGCATTTACTGTACCATTTCCTTCTAACATGCGAACTACAATTTGAAGAACCTACATTTGAATAAATCCTATATGTAATCACACGACTTAAAAACAATAAGGCAACTGGGACTGATGGAATTGCTGCTGAATTTATAAAGGCAGGTGGCCATGCATTACATCTAAAGCTATACGAACTAATAATAAAAATCTGGCGGACAGAAGAATTACCCCATGACTGGAAAGAGTCATTATTGAAACCTATCTTTAAGAAAGGAGACAAGTTCCAATGTGGAAATTATAGAGGAATATCACTACTGTCCACAAGCTATAAGATACTATCCGCAGTATTACTAAATAGCCTAAGACCATATTCAGAAGACATATTAGATGACTACCAGGCGGGTTTTAGACAAAACAGATCAACAATAGATCAGATATTTATCTTACGACAAATAGCCGAGAAACATTGGGAATATAAAAGAGATCTCCATAACATTTTTGTGGATTTTAAAAAGGCTTATGATAGTGTCCATAGGAATAGTCTATAGAATGCTATGCAGGAATTTGGAATACCAAGGAAGTTAATCAACATGACCAGACTATGCATGGAAGATACTTATAATATAGTAACATATAAAGGCAGGAAATCAGACCCCTTCCAAATAACATCTGGCTTGAAACAGGGTGATGCACTATCGCCGCTACTCTTCAATCTGGCTCTAGAGAAAGTTGTAAGGAAGGTAAAGGAGGAATGTGATATTGGAGGAACATCCAAGCTGCGTGGTTATGCAGATGATATAGATATTATAGGGCAAAGCGAACAAAAGACATTGGAAATATTGACTCACTTAAAGGAAAAAGCCCAACAGATGGGGCTAGTTATCAACCAAGATAAGACAGAATGTATGGTAATTTCAAGAGACGGACTGGCTAGAAACTCTGGCTACATACAAATAGATAATATGACCATTAAAAGAACGGAGACATACAAATACCTGGGTACAATCTTCAACTGCTCCAACATCATAAGGGAAGAAATACAAACTAGAATCAACTCTGGAAATAAGATATACTATGCACTACAACATCTACTAAAATCAAAGGCGCTATCTCGTAACACCAAAATCACAATATACAAAACACTGATCAGACCAGTTGTGCTGTATGGCTCTGAAACCTGGAGTACAACGAAAGGAGACAAAGCCTTGTTACAAACCTTTGAGAACAAAATTTTAAGACGCATCTTTGGACCCATTAGGGATACACAAAGTGGAGAGTGGAAAAGAAGAAGCAACAAAGACATTTATGATCTGTTTAAGTCCCCGCTAATCACTGGTATCATGAAGGCTAATAGACTACAATGGCTGGGGCATATAGAAAGAACGGAAGATAATAGGGAAACAAAACTCGCTTACACTCAGGAAATAAATGACCGTAGACCCCGAGGTAGACCAAGAAGGCGGTGGAGAGATAATACATTACAGACCTACAAGCACTTGGAATCAATAACTGGCAAGAGAAGGTCCACCAGAGAGACGAATGGAGATGGATTGTATTTGCAGCAAAGAACCTCAATGGCTCGGAACGCTGAAGAAGAAGAAGAAGAAGATATGAAAATTACGAAGTAGTGCAAAAGAGGCAAAAGAAGCGTGCCTTCAGGAAAACTGCAGGGAAATTGAAAACCAACACAACACCAGGAATATCAAATTAATGCATAACAGAATTAATGACATCACTAAGATTAGAACACACATCACCGGGTTGCCTAAAAACCAAAGATGGCAAAATCATATCAATTTTGAAGGTGGAAGTACAGAATGCTCTTAACCATATGAAAACTGACAAGACTCTGGATCCAGACATCACAACAGAACAGATCTTAGAACAGGGGTGGGCAAAATTTTTGAGCAAAAGGCCACACTGGCAAATGTAAAGCTATTGGGTGACCGCTTATATATTATGTCCACTTTGTTTGCAACCTATCACAATAAGTAATTATGAATTATTTATTGGTTATTAAACAGTATAAATAACTAATTATTCCAATTTTATTTTACTTATACACTTATACATTATATTTTACAACATGGACAAAAACTTTTACTACTTTGTTAACAAAATTTTACAGTTTTTTTATTATAATAAATATTTTTTTTTTTTTATTATCTATCAATGGCTTTAATTTAGACACAAACCGACTACATTGTCACTACAATTGTTGATTTCTAATGAGATGTATGTAACTGCTTGCAATTTTTGACAATATTCTTGAAATCTGGAGCAAGTTTACTTGTTGAAATTAGCATGACAGCATGCAAGGTGCAGTCCGACAATAAAGACCTATTCTTAGATTTGTTGATCTTCAAGCAAGAAAATGCTTGTTCGCAAATGTATGTTGATCCAAACAATGATAAATGTTTAGCTGCAAAGTTTTTCATGTTGGGAAATGATTCTTCTGATAAAGATCCATAGAAATGCAGCAGACCATCTGACTTGAATTTCTCTTTCAGGTCATGATCTGCTTGTAAGTCGAGCAGCTCCAACTGTATGTCCTCTGCGGCTGTATCAGCTTCTGCAATAAAAGGGGAACTGAGAATATTGAACTGTAGCTCTCAGTTAAGATAAAACAAAGACAATTGAAATATTTTGGTCACTTGAAACGCCACGAAAGTTTGCAGAGAACGATAATGAAGGGGTATATGCCTGGGAAGAGAGGAAGAGGAAGGCCAAAGAGAAGATGGGTGCAGGATGTGGCGGTTGATCTCCAGATTGGTGTATCGGACGCGGGACATCTTGCTTATGATCGAGAGGTTTTCCGGAAGGTTGTTATGGAAGCGAGGTACTGCGAAGGACATGCTACTGAATGAATGAATGAATGAGCTTTAAGTTCTTGACATCTTGAAATCTCCTTCTAAATTCTTCAGTCAATGCATCTAATTGGGTTTGTACTTTTCAGTCATTTCACCAGAAATGGTTTCTTGTTTCAGCAAAGGGAAGTGACAAAACGTTTTTTCACTTGCTTCTCTGGAGAACAGTGAGAGTTTTGCCTGAAATGATTTTACATGTACATACAATTCATGTGCAAACCACACCATTGTCCTGAAGTTTGACACTCAGTTTATTTAACTTTTCCATAATTTAAATGGTAAATATAAAGTCTAACTTCCACTCTTTATTGACAATGTTAGTATTAAAGTCACATTCAATGCCCTTTGTCAGAGACCTAGTATTTACAAAACACTCACACACACGTCTCTAGCAGGTAAGTTATTCACCCCTTTTCACTATGCAGGTGAATTGTATAATAGTATATAACATGTATATATCTCTTCTTTTTTTTTACAGTCATTCGCTCAAAAATATTGCATGGCTATTACACAACCATATTCATTACCCATAATAATCAATTAATATATTTATCTAATTATCAAAAATAGTACTGCATATTAGGGAAAATAGCAATCAAAATCAACACTTAGCTTGATCTGCCTTTTCCTCCAGCACTTTATGTACATAAGCAATCCTGTTTGATCGGCTGTGGTTTTTTCGCATCAAGTTCTTACACTCACTCTGCGTCGATTCCTTGGTGATGATGATCTGCTGGGAAAAAATATTATTATTTCTGTTCTTTGTCTGTTTACATAATTGTCAAGTCCGTCCGCGGCTGCAATCGTTTTTCAAAACTGTAAGCGATTATAAAGTATAAACTTATAGCTTTCAAATTTTATTTTGTCTAGTGCGTCCTATAGTCTCTATTTCCTTTTTCTCCTTCTGTGAGCGCCAAACAATACTATGTGTGTTTATTTATGTAACTGTCTAAGTGGTCTCAACGGGTTCCCCAATCTATTTTCCTGTGTTATACGTGTAAGTGATTGTTTGTCTGATAGCTATTCGTCCGTAGACTTATTCAGTATTCGTTTTCATGTCGTTGTCTAGGTTTTTCCAACTCATTTAATGTCGTTTCTAGTAGGGACGTACGCCAAAATAATTAACTGTCTTTTAATGTCAATTCAGGTGGAGCGAGCGTCCTGATTGTGTCTTTCTTAATGTCTTTTAAGGTCGTGTTAGTTAAAATTAGGCGCCCCCCCCCCCCCCCGATTTTACCTGTCAGAGGCCTAGTATTTACAATACACTCAAACTCACGTCTCTAGCAGGTAAGATATGTTTCTCTGAGTCACACCACTCGGAGACTGGCGGAAAACATCCCCTTCGGGGCAATTGTATTACACTTTAAAGTAGCACAGATTATATATCACAATGTGCTCATTCTAGACATGAGTCTAATACATTCAACATTCTATTTACAAATGCTCTACAGGCAAGCATTTCCTGAATCTTTTTTCCGGGGCATGCCGGAGTGCTGGGGAATGACCAGGTGGACAGATTGGCTGGCTCTGCAAAACTTGGTGGAGTATGATGCATGAGAAGGCAGACGTGGTTGCGGCCTTGTGGGAGCACGTGTACACCTCGGAGGAGCAAATTGATCACCATGGTCTGGCAAGAATGAGACAGCGAGGAGTGACGAGGGGATCTGGCCGACGCTAAACGCTCAGAGGAAAGGCGAGACGGACATATAATCAGATTGCTACTGGTACTATTGGGTTGGAACTCTTCACTGGCTGCTGAGGATGGGGACGGAGCGCTTATGGGAATGCCCCGAATGCTGTGATGTCGGATGCTAAATCAATCAATCAATCAATCAATCAATCAATCAATCAATGCTATACAGACCGTCAATACTCGGTTCGTCTTTATCGATATATTTACATTAGCCCGTTACCGTCGCAAATAGTCATAGCATTCTCCGATCTCGCAAACCTTTTGCAGTCGCACTTCAAACTATAGCAGTTATCCAACTGCCATAATAGTCTCACAAGCCTGTCGCATTCATTCGTCTCTCTCGGCAATCTCCCTCCGTCTTCTACAGCACGTCTGACCCTGTCCGTGGTCGCACACCCTCTGTCACGACCTCTGTCCAGTCCACGCTGTCACGTGTCACCTTTCCACGGGCCTCGTCTCCCGAGCTGTGTTCAGTCGGGCTCTCCCGTCTTTGTCCTGAGTTGAACTTCCAGTATCCCCGACTGTCCTTGACCTCGAAGGTGGATGTCTGTCGTCGGTGGTTACCCGTCTTAACTTTTATTCACCTGTGCTGTCATCAATATCTCTTGACAGACTGTCTTTATCTGTCCCTGTCTAACCTCAGCTCAGTCTGTGGCTCATATTTAGGACTCTGACACCCTTCATCTCTAGGAACCTTACTATTTCTTCTCTGAGGTCCCACACTCGCCTCAACACCGTGCAGAGAATCAGCCATCGAACACCGGTGTGGTACAGGACATCGGAATGTTCAGTTTCCAAATCGACAAGTAATGTCTTGAACTTCTATGATTAAGTCCCCTTGATCTGATGAGGTTGACACCTGGGTCAATAACATGCTTGACATTCAAACAGTTTTGCACAGACTTTCTTGATAGATCACACAGTGAAGTGGTAATAATGTGTGGTCAGGATTTCTGCTTTAATCTTATCATTTATCAACTTTACCAGACCTACATTTTTTCCAGTCAAAGTTCCAGCTCTTTCAGTTGTAACACTTGCCATCTTGTTCCAAACCAACCCAGTTCTTTCAATACAGTTAGTAACATCATTGAATATATCATGGCCTGTGGTTGTGTCTTTGAGTGACTCAGTGAGTTTGAAAGAAGTGTTTATTCCACGTATAAACATATATAATTGGGCAGTATCATCGATACTCTCATCCAATGCAAGGGAGTACCACGCAATTTGTTTACTTGCATCTTGAAGTGTATGCATCAAATTGTCACTTATCTTGTCAACACGTCTGACCACAGTTCCCCTTGATAAAGTAATGTTGTCAAATTTTTTCTTCTTTTTTTTCTGGACACATAATGTTGCCGCATCTAGCAAACATTCCTTGATGAACTCGCCATCAGAAAATGGCTTGTTCTTCTGTTTAACAATTCTGTGTGACAGCACAAGACTAGCTTCTGTTACAGCATCTTGAATTGAAGACTGTTTAGTGAAAACAGTTTGCTGTTTCTCCAAATTGTTCACCAACTCCAGGCATTTCCTTTCCCTCTGTACGGTTGTTAAATTGTATCCGAAATCGGAATGTTTTGTTTGATAATGTCTTTTTAAATTGTAATTGCCTACAGTTTTCTTTTATCGTTGTTGCGTGATCTTCAGTAGAAGAGAGTGAACCACTCGTGTAATAGAGAAGACACTTAGGCTGGTCCTATAGGACAATCTACCCGCAGAAGATAATTTGGCTTCTGAATAAAATCAACTATCCTTACAGTGGAGCGTTCCCTGCTAAAGTTTAGAACCCCCCAGTATCTGTCATACGACAAGACAACCGAAACACGAATAAATTACAATTGCCATTCACTAATTACTAAGATCTACTGGTCTATACAATAAACGCTACTATTTGTTTAAATATTTACAATATTCAATCTTTTATTGATAAAAAAGGGATACTGCTCTCCTTCTGACAATGGGGAGGCAGCTCTTATTAATCTGGATATATAGAGCTATAAATTAGCCTGAAAACAGATTATGCTTAAATCCTTAGGGATAAATCATAGGCCGAATCCTAGGGAGTACTGAGTCCAGAACGGGAACAGTAACAAGACCTTCTATGTGAATGTTGACTGCCAACTGTCTATGGCATATCCCCTTTGATACACGAGGAGTATAGGCTTACAACTATCCCTCAGTTTCTCTTCATATTGAGTAGGTCAAGGTAACCAGCAGTTCTTCCACCCCACAAGGCTACAAGGCATGTTTCTTTCTGCTGTGTAGTTCAGTTAGTCAAATACGTTGTATTAATTTTCAGGATCACGCTGGCCTCCAAGCTAAAATGATAGAGGACTTCGCGTAAATGCTGTTTCATTACTGTCCCTCTCTCTCTCTCTCTCTCTCTCTCTCTCTCTCTCTCTCTCTCTCTCTCTCTCTCTCTCTCTCTCTCTCTCCTCTCCTCTCCCCCGCCTCCCTTTATTGTTTTGTCCCAGCCTGATCTACTGCCCCTCATCTTTAAGGTTGTGAATCAACACCAAGAAAGATTGAATCAACCCGCACTACCCCGCTTCCTTGTTTAATTAACACATATAATCAATATTGGCAATACTTATAATCCCTCCTCCCGCTATCTTAATTTTCCTCTCCTAGGTACTATACTTAAATTATACACATCGACGGGAAAGTTAACTGGATATAGATCATAACCAGAAACAACGTCTGCTAAAAAAATCACATAAAAGTGAAATTAAGAACGAAAACAATTATACTTCTTAGAAGTGAACTAGGAATAAATCAAGACATGGAAACAGTTTAATTTATGTTAATCTCTCGGAATAGCGCCGTCAGTCAAGTGAATCGCGTTTAAACACGTCGCGTGCTGAAATCTTAACCTGTAGTTGAATTCAACTCGGGAAAAAAAACTAAATCGATCCATATGATCCGAACAATCAACCCAAAAGAAATTCTATCACTCAGAAATCCGTTATAGTCACCGAACTCGATCAACAACTTTATGTAAATCTTTTCTACTATAACTGATCGATGCGATCACGTATGGCTTGCAGAAATAACATAGATATACAGAAGACTGGTCGTAGTTAGTCAGTTAGTTAGTTAGTCGCAGTTCCAACTTCACAGCAACGGGTTGTCCCTATTATGCTCCGTTCCTGTGCCAGTGAATATCACACAAAACGCTCCCCACTGCCCAAGGTGAAAAGTGGAAAAGACAGGAGTCTCGACAAACAACAGTCCGCACAGATACACTGTGCATAATGCCGACGCCAGAATGTCAACACAATAGTCCCCCACGAAACCCAGAGTTCATCTCTGATGGAATTAGCTGTCATTTTCCCATTTGTATGTTTCCTAGATGTTCACCCCACACAGTCCACGAAATACAGTTCATCGTCGATGGTAGTGGCAGTCAACCAGAAGCCCAGCAGCCACGCATTGGTCGTAATGACATAACAATAATAATGGTAAATTTAAATGCAAAGGTTGGTGCAGGAAGAACTGAACATGAGAGACACGTTTTAGGAAAATTTGAACTGATAAATAGAAATGATGCAGATGACAAATTAATTGAATTTTGCACATAAAATGAGTTAACAATAGCAACCACACTTTTTAAACAACACCCTAGAAGGCTCTTCACATGGAAGTCCCCGGACAGTACTTCCAAAAATCAGATAGGTTATATTCTAATACAAAGAAGATGGAGGTCAAGCATAACATCGGCAAAAACCTTACGAAGTGCAGACTGTGATACATATCATCAGTTATTAGAAACAGATGTGAAAGTGTTTAAAAAAAAGCTTCCCGAGGACCAAGGCCATTTCGTTTTGATTTCACAAAAATACCAGATGCATACAACGTAGAAGTGGAGAATCGTTTTGGGATCTTGATGTCTGTACAAGAGGAAATGACACCTGATGAATTGGCTGTACAAGCTAAAGATATTTTGATAACTGCAGCCAATGATTTAATTCCGACCAAGAAAAAGAAACATAAGCCATGGATTGCACCAGACACTTTAAAATTAATAAAACAACGAAGGGAACTGAAACAGAAAGACAGCAGGACGAAGTATAAATCTTTAACTCGAGAAATCTCGAGAAATAAGAAAGAATACAAGAAAGGACAAAAACCAATATATACAAGATTGCTGTACCAGAATACAACACTATCATAAGAATGGAATAGATTACGAAATGTTCAAAGAAATGAAGTTATTGACAAGAAATGTTCAATCTAAATTAAATGTTATCTGTGACAAGTTGGGAAATACCCTTACAGAATCTAGAAAAATTATAGAAAGATGGCAGAAATAATGCAGTGGAATGTATGATATGAATGACTGTGAGGATATGAATGGGATAGATGAACCAATGACAGCAGAGACAGAACCTGATTAAGTTGCATGGGCAATAAAGAACCTGAAGAATGAAAACTCACCAGGATGTGATGAGATACCAATTGAACTAATTAAAGCGGGAGGAGAAGAAAGCATACAAATCTATCACGCATTATGTAAAACGATATGGACATATAGTATATGGCCAACAAAATGGCAAATGTCTTGGCAAGAGATCGAAGAACAACTATGTTCCCCGGGGAGCGGAGAATTGTGGGAAGGGCGACGCTGAGCTCTTGTAAAGACCACCAAAAAACGTCCCTGGGTTATCCTACTTTGGTGAGACTTAGCAAAAACTCTTTCTGCTCCCTCACTCGAATGGCTGCGAAACCTTTTCAGTACTGACAGATGCCTTGACTTCCAATGAGTTTTAAATGCATAGTTCCCCAGAAGGATCCACAACCGTTTTATTCAACTTTACTTGTCATGTAAGTTTGTGTAGAATACTTTCCATCTCTTTCAGTACTAGTTACACCATCGACAGGGGGTGAGTTTTTTATATGAATATTTTCTCCTTGTCAGTACAGTTACTCCATCAACAAAGTGGGGTGATTTTGTTATAGAATATTATTTGCTCCTTTCAGTAAAATTACAACCATCAACAGGGAGTGGTTAGTTTGAGTCTCTGGGGTGTACGCACAAATCCTTGTGGTTTACATATACGGGGGGGGGGGGGAGAGAGGTCGTACTTATTTTGATGTGGGGCAATCGACGGTACTCCGTAGGCTCGGGCCGT
>JACEFZ010014680.1:0-17539 GCA_014155875.1 Cepaea nemoralis | reverse complement strand
TTTGAGCCTTTAAAAAACCCAATGCAAGGCGGTCTGCTGCCAAATTGCCACAGCTGCGTTTTGAGTGCGGTATTTGGGCTTACGAACTGCGCCCGAAAACCCTCTTCGCCACAGAGCCAACACATGGCCAGTATTAAAAAAACTATTTATAATTTTCAAAATAGTTGCAAAATTGCAAGTGTTGTATCAATATTTATAATTTTCAAAATGGTTGCAACATTGCAAGTATTTTAAGAACACTTATGTAAATAAAATACCTCAATATTGTATTTTTAACAAAATTCAGATGGTTGTAGCATGAAGGCTATTATATGTCACAATGATTGTGACATATTTTGGAATGATTATGTGACATGTCATGATGATTGTGACAGATTGTTGGAATTATTATGTGACATGTCACAATGGGTCTGGCCTGTCAAACTGATTGTGACATATTTTTGGAATTATTATGTGACATGTCATGATGATAGATAGTGTCATTTTGGTGAAATTATTAGGAGGCATGTCACAATGGGTCTGGCCTGTCAAGATGGCTGTGGAAATGGCAGTGATGATATTGTATATATTAATATGAGTTTATCTATGTATGCCAGTAATTATGTCAATATTAACACGACATGTTTGTTTACCAATATTAGAACGTGTGCCTTAACAGATTGCCTTGTTTAGTTCTGCACACAGTTTGACCTACATACATTTTGACCTAACTTCTCAAGCAATGCAATGTGAAAGGAAGTTTCAGCCAAGCCAAACTGGCAAATTATTAATTTTTTTAAAAATATAGTCATCTTTTGATGTCATCATTTATGTAGCTTGCCTTTTACTTAAAATCTTTCTTGTCACAGGCCGTGGGAAAGACACTTTATCTCTGGCCGTTTCTTCAGAATCTTGTCTTTTTCCAGTTTTCTTTATTCCCCTGTGTAGCCATGTAAAATATATTTATTTAACTGAATTGCCCTGTCATGCTGTCAGATGAGTATGGGGCACTGGAAGAGATGTGGTTGCTTTGTGTGCCATGGTACCTGAATTTCTAAGGCAGGTGTTAACTTTTGTTTGCATTTTGAATTTGAGCGCAGTCCATACACCTGCTACTGCTTTACTAGTTTCCACTACCGGGGAGTGCACTGGACTGATATTTTCATGTGGATTAACTTTCCCTATTACCAGTGTCCCTCGCTAGCAGGCGAACCTACTCCGACTTTTGAGGTTCTTGTAATTTACGTCCCCAAGTCAAGGGCGAGAAGTCCAACTGACCAGTGTAGGGTTGAACCCATAACCTCAGCATCAGCACACCAGAAGTTTAAGAGCAAATGCTGTTATCCATCCGGTCATGTTAAACTCCGCTAACCTGTTCTGTGCCCTGAACCGCTGTGTTTGATCATGTTCTGTGCCTAAATCCCTGTGTTTGATCATGTTCTGTGCTCTGGACCCCTGTGTTTGATCATGTTCTGTGCTCTGGACCCCTGTGTTTGATCATGTTCTGTGCCCTGGACCCCTGTGTTTGATCATGTTCTGTGCCCTGAGCCCCTGTGTTTGATCATGTTCTGTGCCCTGGACCCCTGTGTTTGATCATGTTCTGTGCCCTGAACCCCTGTGTTTGATCATGTTCTGTGCTCTGGACCCCTGTGTTTGATCATGTTCTGTGCCCTGAACCCCTGTGTTTGATCATGTTATGTGCCCTGGACCCCTGTGTTTGATCATGTTCTGTGCCCTGAACCCCTGTGTTTGATCATGTTATGTGCCCTGGACCCCTGTGTTTGATCATGTTCTGTGCCCTGGATCCCTGTGTTTGATCATGTTCTGTGCCCTGATTCCCTGTGTTTGATCATGTGGACATGACATCATGTATCACTGCACTCAGGACATTCCCACAAACTCTGTCTCTTCAGTCACCAGGAAACAACACCCGTGCTGATCGTACCAGTGGCTGCCAGATTGAATCTCCACCTACATTGTCCTCTATGGGTTGAGTGTCCACCTACATTTTCCTCTATGGGTTGAGTGTCCACCTACATTTTCCTCTATGGGTTGAGTGTCCACCTACATTTTCCTCTATGGGTTGAGTGTCCACCTACATTTTCCTCTATGGGTTGAGTGTCCACGTACATTGTCCTTTATGGGTTGAGTGTCCGCCTACACTGTCCTCAAAGGGTTGAATGTCCGCATACATTGTCCTCCATGGGTTGAGTGTTGTCCAGACCCTCTACTGAACCAACTGAACCAGCTACTCCAGGTGTGGATCCCCTGTTTTGCTGCACCTCCCACTCAATCCCAGAGAGCCTCTATATCAACCTTGTCATGAAATAGTGCTCTGACCAAAGGATCCACAACCAGCCTGTCATTCTGTTCATTCCTTCACATGCCCTGGGAAGAGCATCCATGCCAAGCTCTTGACTTTAATCTTCTCAGGTGATGCCAGCCACTTGACACGGAACAGATCTGTCTCTGTTTAATGTAGCCTGCAGTGCTCATATTCATTCAGCTGGTAATGTGCCATGGGCAAAGGGTTGGATAAGTCAGATCCCAGCACCGAGCAAGCAGCAACACTAAGACTTCCAATGATACAAAATTGCCCCTGGACACCACTAATGTCTTTGGTCTATTGCTCTGTTGATGGTGAAACATCAAACTGGTTTGAAGTGCAATGGGAATAAGTGCAGTCAATATGACATGAAATGTGGGGGGGGGGGGGGGGGGGGGGGGGAGATTTTTCCAACACACTAACCCCTTAATTGTTTCATGTGAACAACAAGCAGCTTCAGGGTAGCTGGTGAAATACCAAACTGGTTTGAGCTATAAAAAGAGTAAGTGGGGCCCAAATATCCCATGAAATATTGATGTGAGTCTAAGAGGTTACAGTTTTCCACCTCAGTAGGAAGGGGTTCATTTCCCCAGCATAAAGCGGGGAAATTTTTGTTTTCATGAACCATTAGTATATAATGATATCACACACCCCCCTGATCTCTCGGGTAATGAAAATCGGATACCTAGCCTGCTTCAGATAGAGGTGGAAAAAACAGTATTTCCAGTGTTCAAGCGGGGCATGTTTAAAACCCCAAAGGTAGTTAAATCAAAAAGAGTAGGCTTTTAAGCCACAGCCCTGGCAAAATTGGGGTGGGGGGAGGAGGTCTACCCATAGGTAGATAGAGCTGGTTAACTTAGATATATTCTGTCTAGAGGAAGTCAACCTGACACAGATGCATATTTGTCAGACACAATGACCTTTGAGGTTAAAATAACCGGGTGCACTCACGAAAGAGGAATGGATAAGAAGACACTGTTTCTGTGTTCATTAAAAATTTTGATTTTTCAGGTATGTGAAAAAGTGGAGGCGGTGATTTTTTTCTGTGATAAAAAACAAAGGGGGTGGTAAAAGATTGCTCATGTATGTGTATGTATAGACAACTGTGTATGTGGAAAAAATATAACTTACATTTGTCATGTATGTTTATGTATAAACAACTGCATATGTGACATAATAACCCCCTACCTTGCCAGTTTTTGCTAATGTTGGGAAATTTTTTAAACATAAATTTTTAGTATTATTATTGTTTTTGTATTTTTTTTGTCTAGGTGTGTTTAAATTGTTTATATAGTTTTGCTTGATATGGTTTTGGGTTTTTTTTATTTTTTTAATGTATTCGCTCGCTTTGAAATTAAGCATAGTCCGTACACATGCTCTACTTCTAGTGCACTGGACTGATTTTTGTGTGCGGATTTAGCTTTCTTTATTACCAGTTTCCCTCGCCATCAGGCGAACCCACTCCAACATCTGAGGTACTTGTTATTTACATCCACAAGTGAAGGATGAGAGGTCAACATTTTAGTCCAACCAACCGGTTTAGGGGTTGAACTCGCTACTTCGGCATCAGCAAACTGGAAGTTTAAGAGTGAGCTCTTTTATCCATTCGGCCATGCTGACCCCATGGTTGGTTGTGAGAATGGTTTTATAGTTTTGTTTGTTATATGGTTGGTTGTGAGAATGGTTATATAGTTTTGTTTGTTATTTAGATGGTTGTGAGAATGGTTATATAGTTTTGTTTGTTATTTAGATGGTTGTGAGAATGGTTATATAGTTTTGTTTGTCTATATGGTTGGTTAATTACAGGCACATTGAGGGTAAAGTTAAAGAAAGTCAAGTATACAGCAGGAAACCCTAAATATGACTTGTGCAAATTGAAAACTGACAAAGAAATACAAGATAATTTTAACATAGAAGTAAAGAACAAATTTGATATATTGTCTGATCTAGAGATCCTGTTTCAAGATGTAGATGATCAATGGGAAACGATGAAGAATTCAATCAGTTGCGCAGCAGAAAAAACTATTCCAAAAGTAAAGAAAGTGGGCCGTAAGACATGGATGACTGAAGAAATTTTACAACTAATGGAAACAAGAAGACAGAACAAAAATAATCCTGCCAAATATGAAGAAATTCACAGAAAAGTGAGAACCTTATGTAAGGAGGCAAAAGAAACATGGCTTGAGAAAAATTGCAGAGAAATTGAAAAACAACACAACAGTAACAATGCGAAACTAATGCACAAAGAATTCAGGAGCTTACTAATCAAAGAACACGTACATCAGCAGGCTGCCTAAAGACAAAAGATGGAAGAGTCATAATAGAAAAAGATCAGATCTTACATGAATGGTCAGATTATGTGAAAAACCTTTATGACGATAACAGAGACGAACAGTATGATGTCCAAAATTAATAATGAAGGACCAGCAATTTTAAAGATGGAGTTCAGAATGCGCTTAACCATATGAAATCTGGCAAGACCCCCGGTTCAGACAGAGTCACAACAGAAATGATTAATGCTTTAGAAGAATATGGAATAGATAAAGTTACCAGTCTGCTTAATACAATATATGATACTGGAAATATACCTCAGGAGTTATGTAATTCTGTATTTATTGCAATCCCAAAGAAATCAGGAGCCTTGGAATGTGATCAACATCGAACAATTAGTATAATGAGTCACATCACGAAAATTTTGCTAAGAATTATCATGCAAAGAGTTAGGAGGAAAATACAACCTGAAATAGGAGAACAATGTGGGTTTGTGGAAGGCAAGGGTACAGTAAATGCTGTGTATATACTGAGAAACATAATCGAACGTTCTATAGAAGTAAACAAAGATCTACACCTTTGCTTTATTGACTACACAAAGGCTTTTGATAAAGTGAGACATGTCAACATGATAAGGATGCTTGAAGATCTACAAACTGATGGAAAAGATCTTAGACTTGTAAAAAACATATATTGGAAACAACAAGCTGCCATATGAGTTGATAATGAAGTAAAATCAAATCAAATCAAATCAACTTTATTAGGGTCACAAATTGGGCGCGCAAGCCCATCTTACATTCGGCCCTTCCAATCACTCGTCTTTCGTTCATCAAGAGCATTATACATTTACATAGGAAGAAAAATAAACATTGTGAAATGAATGTTGTAAACATAAACAAGGCTTATTACCATGTTATGAGGCCCATCTCCCACCAACCCACACATCACCACACCCACTCACACATCCCCAAACCATACACACACATCCCCACCAACTAACATCTCCCTAACCACCTATACATCTCCAATCCACTCACACACCCCACCACCCACACATACAATTTCCACCCACCCACACATGCCTTAACCTAATCCCCCACCACACAATCCCCCACCCGCACATCACAACACACCACACACATATCCTCCACCCAGATACCACACAATATTCCCATCCACACCCACACAGATACCCTTACCCATCCACCCCACATACCCCCACTCACACACCACAAAAATCCCCCAACCTCACACACATACCTCACCCACACAATATCACCAACCAACACACCACACACCTCTCCCCACCCACACACGCATTCCCAACCCGTCCACCAACACACACTCACGCATACATCCTCCACTACGCACCCACACACCCCCACCCACCCCCAACCAAACATCTCTCGATCACAATACCCCTACCCCCACACACATCCTCCACCCACTCACACATCCCACCCCGACACATACAACTCCCTCACCCACCTACACATCCCTAAGCCACTCACACACCCCCACCCACACATCCCCACACACACACATCTCCCACCCACACTCCCCCACATACTTCCCCCAACCACCATAATCCCCTGCTCACCCACACATATACCCCACCCATACGCACATTCCCCGCACCCATCACACACATCCCCCACACCACACACTATCCTCCACCCATACCACCACAAACATACCCTCCACCCACACATCATTCACACATCCCCCACCAACACACCGCACACATATCTCAAACCCACACACCATACACTTCTCCCCACCCGCCCTTCCATCCCAAATCCACCCAACACAATCCCCTACCCACACAACCCCGCCTCCCACACATACTTCCTCAAACCATCCACACATCTCCACCCACATAAACACACATCCCCTGCATCCGTCCCATACACATATCCTCCACCCATACACACATCCCCCACACCCATTCCAACACCCCTACTTTCACCCCCACACATCCATCCACACATCCCACCAACACCCACAAATACCACTACCCACCAAAACCCACACACCCCAACCCATCCAAATGCATACCCCCACCCACACATCCTTCACCCACACATATCCCCACACTCACACACATCCTCCACATACACTCACACTTCCTCACATCTAGACACATACAAAATGTCTCACGTTAGTATTGAAACTAGTATGAACAAACTCCCACACTTTACTCACACACATACACTGATATATAAGATAGTAAGCCAAGTAAGCCAATATCAGCCTATTAAAAGGAGTGTGAGACAGGGATGTGTAATGTCTCCAGATCTGTTTTCCCTGTACAGTGAAAGTATTTTCAGAAATATTGAAGATATGGAAGGAATCAACATTGGGGGACGATGCATCATTAACATTAGATATGCATGCCAGGGTCTGTGTCTGGGTCTATCTGAATGAGCTACTATCAATACTTGTGTAGCAACACTTCTCGTGTCCAACAGGGGATGACTCCTTCTTCTCTTCCTCTCCAGTCAGAACCCTGGTCATCTCGCAGCACATGAGTATATCATGGTTACTCAATCATACGTCATAAACCTCACCCACTCGAACTGCAGTTAACTTAAACAAGAGTGAACACAAAGACTGTTATAAGTTTCCTACGTATAATATACACAATCACATAATCGAAGATGCCATCACTTATTCGACAGTCACATCACATTACACTACATTACAGATTAAATGCGTGGCTCAATATAGAGCCATAACGCTGTCTACTTTTCACCATGTCCACACAGGACGATGGATCCACGCCGACTAACTTGTCCCGAGCTCACTTCCTGTCACCTGGGCAGTGAGCTCCAGCGTTTTTCACGTTGTGTGGAAAGCCCCTGCTTTCCCCGTTCCCGTGTTCAATTCTGAACACAGTCGCAACCTGTACTCTGTGACCCAGGCTATAACTGAACCATGCCATGACGTCGTCAGGCTCATGGCATTCCCCCCTTCCACGGGCAAAAATTGAGAATCAATTTTTGAAATATCCAATTTTCAGTTATGTAAGCAATATTAATGTAGTTCTAATTCTAATTTAACTATCTGTCGTCTTTCCATAAACCTTGTTAAGTTCTTGTCACTCTGAAATATACAACTAGTTAATTATTCTCATCAACATATAAAGTACATCCAAATGCATACCTCTATTTTGTCCTACAACCTTTTATCAAATTACTATATAACAATATCAATGTAACTGTTCTTTGTAACATTGAATCAGAATTTCTACATCTAAATTCTAATCTGTCTATATATGAACCCTCAGTTTGTAATATGACTCCGAGACTTAATATTTCCATTCTATTAATGCTATGATGGTATCATAATCACTTCCGCGTTATGTTGGCAGGTAGCGTCTATAGTGGTCATACAAGACTAACCATCACTCAGCTTCATCTGCTCATCCTCACCACTCATTTGCTAAGCCACTCGTCCCAGGTCTAGAAGATCAGCTGTTATCGCGTTACATACAAGGCCACCTGTACAACGCAAGCCAGCGTTCCCATGGTAGACAGACTGATACCCGACTGCAAGGATTATCCAAGGAAGATACTAAGTTCCAAGTACCGCCAGCACATCTTTGCTGTTTTCGCGTTACCATACTTGACCACCCGCATCCCCAGTCAGTCAACCACTGCAGCCACAGCCTTCCACCACCGCCCATGCCTATACAAAGTTCCAAGTACCGCCAGCCTAAACATCCTCTTTGACTCTGTCGTTGTAGACCCAGCGTATAGCAATGAACATAGTTGCAGCTAATAAGCCTGAGAGCATCTTATATTACTGGCCGTTTCGTTCCATTTGACCAACTCATTACGCTTCAACTGCCACAACTTCTATTGTGTCTTCATCCTCTATATCGTACTCTCATCAATTTCATTAATGATTCCAATACTAAGTATCCTATAAATCTAAACAATTTCTTCTTATATTAATCAAAATCAATCAACAAATATCAATAAATGCAACATAATAATAAATATGAACACAAATATATGTCTCCATCAATCAATTAATAACATAATTAAATAATATCTATACTCAACCAATAAGTAATTATATTCTCATTACTAAAATTATATAGCATTTACATAAATAGTTCACAATATTCATTAATACGTATAAATAATAAATATGTAATAGTAATAATAATTATCTAACACCCAACATCAATCATATAATTATATAACCTATAATATAATGCTATATTTGCAATAATAACAATCATTGCTTATATTTAAGTTCTCTATTCCATAAAATAATTACTATCAATCTCTATATAATTACATAATCATACTCATATTGCAATATAGCTTCCTTTCCAATAACATCTCTTCAATTTCAATTCTAACTCAACCTGTATGGCTATGTGGCACCATGACCACGTGTTAGTAATACATGCAATCAATCATCAAGTTATTTACATAGGTTAGTTCTGTACAGTCAGTTAATTCATAGTGCCTCCATACATGAGTGAGTCTCCATCTGCCACTAAACCACACATATTAACAACCTGCAATGCGAGACCGCCATCACACAGCGAGCACACACTCAGCTCACCCGGTGTTAGCAACCCCACATTAAATGATGCCAATACCCATATGGTTTGTACCTACCCACTACTGTTGTCAATCACAAAATCTTTCAAATTATAAATATAAACCTAACAAATATCGAAATGATCTGTGCCGCCGGTCCCCGTCACGGATTATCATTTAACACATTCATTCCATTCACATCAACCACCATAACCCGTATCAGAGATCAGCCGCCCACATGACGTAACTTATCATACTATCAATATTGACAAAGTCATCTCCGGTTTCCATCCCAACTGATGTTTTCTCCCAGCGATCTCTGCCAATGCCGTGCTAGAGTCGACCAGTCTGATGTTACCAAAGAGAACACTGCACTGCCAAACACCGCTCGGATATCCACCCATTTGACATGAATTCCATTCACTAAAGATAGTATTAACCAAAATCCACTAATGAAAATTAAACCAACTACCACACTCAACCATAGCATGCAAGACATAATGATGTTAACCTAAATAATTTTCCATGCCACAAAACTCAACTTCAGAGAAATTTTATACAGTGGAAAATATGAACTAAATGCTTAGAAATTATGTTCCACCATAGCACAAAACAATGTCGCGTATCATAAACCCAGAGACGCGACACCGGTCAGGTGTTGATGTAACACAACCTCACAAGCTGTTATCATTTGTAAGCTATTTTTATTTCTAGACCACTCTTTTCCGCAACAACACTCTGTTGTGTATCATTAACCCATACACACAACACCAGTTAGTTGAACCTACAATCACATATGCCCAACACCCCGCATAGCAAGTCCCCCGCCACATAACAATTACCCATGCCATATTTCGGAAGGCTG
Organism: Cepaea nemoralis; assembly: GCA_014155875.1. Classification (NCBI taxonomy): domain Eukaryota; kingdom Metazoa; phylum Mollusca; class Gastropoda; order Stylommatophora; family Helicidae; genus Cepaea; species Cepaea nemoralis. The sequence continues at coordinate 7,536 of JACEFZ010014680.1, read as the reverse complement.
CTCTACAAGATGCGAAACATTCTTGAGAAATGCTCTGTCGGCACAGAAAGATTACCCACGAACCATGCCGGCAATGCACGTCTCCAGTTGTAAACAAACTCACTCATGCGAATTCACTTCGCCAGGTGTTTATTCCCTATCTGTTAATTTTCCACTGGACAAACAATTGCCAATTCTATTTTAAATAACAATAAAATACCTGAAGAAAAATAATAATATCCTCCTCAAACCTGCATGCAAGAAATGATGATGATCTAAATTAACCAAACTTCTGCATGCAATAAATCATTAAGAACCAAACAAAATAATTACTAAAATTATAACAAAATTCAGAAATCATGCATAAAAGTAACCTATAACCAAAATTAATTATAACAACATAACCGTAAAATATTCTACAGTATCGTTCACTAATCACTACTATCATCTTATTATCGTATACTGTTCATTAAGATATTGGTTTCCACACATAAGTACTAGTACTCCTTAACTATTATTACACTAACTGTGAACTAGTACGTTGTTCAATAATTATAATTATAGTTATTTCCTAACGTAGGCTGCACTCAAATTATTACATAATGCTACTACTTTACTACCAAGTAATTTTATATGCATTCGTTAGGTTACTGTCACATAAAACAAATTCACAATTACATAACATATCTAAACACAAACTAAACAATATATCACAAATATAACTACACATGCTTAATAATAATATAGACTAATGTTAAATACTAATTGCACAACGCTAATGGCTTCTATATTGCCCGTTCTTAGCTTAAACTGTCCTGCTGTTTGTTTACAACTCTCCTAACTTACACTGTCTAATCACACAGTTACAATATTTAACCTAATTTCAGTTGATCCAATAGCCCACTTAATGTTTTTACGGCAACTATGAACTACACACACACCAGGCCCCTCGAATATAACACGGTGTTCTGTCAAATACCGGCACTTTACAAGTTCACTCAGTTCCGGTGTTTATTAGAAAATGTTCCCGTTTTACAATAGTTTATTTCAGCCTGGCTCCTGATGTCTCAAATTGTTAACTTGTGTGTCGTTTCTTGAATGTACACGCTGTAGCCAGCTATGACCTGTCGACCGTCTGACCTCGCTTGTTGACACAGCAAGCCTGTCACAACTCTGTAGGCCTGATTCATATTTTTCTCTTGCTGTGACCTGGTTTTAACAGTTCGTACGGGGAATTCCCATGTTTACATGTGTCCATTGCCTCATTAACATAATCAATACTTGCTGTTGACGCCTTGATTTGTCTTTATTCACACTTCTAATAATTTCACAGTTCAACTTAGTGACACCTTTGTAAGAAATCAAATTCTCTTGTTCTTTAAAGTCCTGCAACCATATCTTTCAATCACATAGTACTAACTGTTTATATACTTTACATAGTCACATTTCCAATACTTGATAAGACATTTAATTATTACACTTGTTTGACTACATCTTTTTGCCGAATCTGTTCAATTGTTCACATGCCTTTTATAATGCATACAGTTCAACGCCTGTTTTGTCATTTTAAATTCATTATGATAGCAGGAGTTGGTGATTATGTTTCTCGTTTCATCATGTGTGATATCAACTTTTCCGTTAAGCCAATTCTCTACTTATAGAATGATACTTTGTGGCTTAAACTTTACGTTGGCACGTGTTACGTATGTCAAATCATCATCTGTGGCCTCAGGATTCATATGGACGATAAACCCCAAGTGCCAGGGTCTGTGTCTGGGTCTATCTGAATGAGCTACTATCAATACTTGTGTAGCAACACTTCTCGTGTCCAACAGGGGATGACTCCTTCTTCTCTTCCTCTCCAGTCAGAACCCTGGTCATCTCGCAGCACATGAGTATATCATGGTTACTCAATCATACGTCATAAACCTCACCCACTCGAACTGCAGTTAACTTAAACAAGAGTGAACACAAAGACTGTTATAAGTTTCCTACGTATAATATACACAATCACATAATCGAAGATGCCATCACTTATTCGACAGTCACATCACATTACACTACATTACAGATTAAATGCGTGGCTCAATATAGAGCCATAACGCTGTCTACTTTTCACCATGTCCACACAGGACGATGGATCCACGCCGACTAACTTGTCCCGAGCTCACTTCCTGTCACCTGGGCAGTGAGCTCCAGCGTTTTTTCACGTTGTGTGGAAAGCCCCTGCTTCCCGTTCCCGTGTTCAATTCTGAACACAGTCGCAACCTGTACTCTGTGACCCAGGCTATAACTGAACCATGCCATGACGTCGTCAGGCTCATGGCAATGCAGATGATACAGTCTTGATTGCAGACAATGAACAGGACCTGCAAAATTTAGTAGATGCGATTGTTACACACAGTGAACAACTAGGGTTAGAATTAAATTGTAAAAAGACACAGATTATGGTCGTCACTAGGAAGGACGAAATACCACAATGTAATATACAAGTAAATGGGAATATTCTTCAACAAGTGAGCAGGTACAATTATCTCGGAACAGTAATAACATCTGATGGGAGATGCCTTGAAGAGATTAGAACAAGAATCACCATGGCAAAAGTAGCCTTTAGCAAGATGAAAAACATATTGACCAATAAAAAGATGTCAATTGAAACGAGAAAAAGAGTGTTGAGATGCTACATTGAACCTGCACTTTTGTATGGATGTGAAGCGTGGACAATGAGCAGTCAGGCTGAAAAACATCTGATGGCTGTAGAGATGTGGTTTCTGAGGAGAATGCAAAGAATACCATGGACAGCCAGAAAGACCAATGAACACGTCCTTCAAGAAACAAATGAAGATCGTAAATTGATTAGAGAAATTAGACGTAGACAGTCAAAATTTTTTGGGCTGTTATGAGAAGAAATGGATTGGAGAATTTGGTGACAACTGGTAAGATCGAGGGAACAGACCAAGGGGAAGACCTAGAAGCAAGTACCTGGATGGCTTGGCCTTGTGGCATGGTCGAGACAGAAACATGGAGCTGATCCACGACTCTGGTGATCGAGTGAGATGGCAGAACATGACCGCCCACGCTTACCGGCATGGCACATGATGGATGGATGGATATGGTTGGTTGTGAGAATGGTTATATAGTTTGTTTGTTATTTAGATGGTTGTGAGAATGGTTATATAGTTTGTTTGTTATTTAGATGGTTGTGAGAATGGTTATATAGTTTTGTTTGTTATATGGTTGGTTGTGAGAATGGTTATATAGTTTTGTTTGTTATATGAATGGTTGTGAGAATGGTTATATAGTTTTGTTTGTTATTTAGATGGTTGTGAGAATGGTTATATAGTTTGTTTGTTATTTAGATGGTTGTGAGAATGGTTATATAGTTTGTTACCTGGTTGGCATGTGATAAGATAGTCTTCTCACATATGTGGGGTATGTGACAAGAAAAGCTAGTGTTCTCACAAATACGGGGTATGTGACAAGATAGTGTTCTCACAAATACGGGGTATGTAACATGGCAAGGATAGTGTTCTCACAAATATGGGTTTTGTGACAAGATAGTATTCTTACAAAAGTGGAGCATGTGACAAGATAGTGTTCTTACATTTATGGGGTATGTGACAAGATGGGCTAGTGCTCTTACATTTGTGGGGTATGTGACAAGATAGTGTTCTCACAAATGTTGGGGTATGTGATGAGATAGTGTTCTCACAAATGTGGGGTATGTGACAAGATAGTCTCCTCACAAATGTGGGGCATGTGACAAGATAGTCTTCTCATAAATGTGGGGCATGTGACAAGATAGTCTTCTCACAAATGTGGGGCATGTGACAAGATAGTCTTCTCACAAATGTGGGGCATGTGACAAAATAGTCTTCTCACAAATGTGGGGCATGTGAGAAGATAGTCTTCTCACAAATGTGGGGCATGTGACAAGATAGTCTTCTCACAAATGTGGGGCATGTGACAAGATAGTCTTCTCACAAATGTGGGGTATGTGACGAGATAGTGTTCTCAGAAATTTGGGGCGTGTGATGAGATAGTGTTCTCACAAATGTGGAGTATGTGACAAGATAGTGTTCTCACAAATGTGGGGCATGTGGCAAGATAGTGTTCCCCCTAAATGTGGGGCATGTGGCAAGATAGGTTAGCTTTCTCACAGATATGGGGTATGTGATAAGGCAAGGCAATCTGTATGTGGTTTTAAACACAGGAAACAATGCATACAGTATTAAACAATAACCTATATTTATCTGCATATAATTATCAGCATCGAACAAAGTGAAAAACAAAATTATATCTCAATTAAACAATATAGTAACAACCAATAAAAACCGATATGGCAACAGATATATTTATCAATGGAGAGAAATTATAGAAAGCAAGTAGTTTTGGCAATCTAAGCTCTTCTGACGGATGATAGAAATGCGATGAAAGAAATGTAAGGAAGAACAAACATTGCTCTATTATAGAAAGTGAGTGGTGTTTGGCAATCTAAGCTCTTCTGACGAATGATGAAATTGCGATGAAATAAATGTAAGGAACAACACGAATTGCTCGACTTTAGAAAGCGAGTAGCTTTGAAGAAAGCTCGTCAGACAGATGATGGAAATGTGATGAAAGAAATTTAAGTAAGAGCAAACATTGTTCTATCAAAACCAAATGAACAGATAAAACAGCTAGAGAGAGAATACCAGGAGCACATACATTTTCTCCTGCAACGTATGTGATGACAAACTTGTATATGTAACTGGTTAACTGCCATGGGATGATTGTCTTAAGCGACTTCCCGTATCTACCATGGACTCATTACAGTAATTTCCTCTATGCAACCCCCTTTAATTTGATATATAATACATCATGTCTGCTACCATATTAACAACTTTCAAGTCATAACTAACACACCCCTATTTCCCATTTTCCACCATCAATTTTTGTTTGGTCCAACCTAATGTTTTGGGGCACTGAATCTGTTAGCACATCAGATGACATAAGATGTGGACTAGCTCATCAGATGAACTAGCATATCAGATGACATCAGATGTGGACTAGCACATCAGATGAACTAGCACATATCTGTCTTTGAATAGAAACGCTTCAGAAGAGTATTAAACATTCATGGAGAACTTGCTGACAACTGGCAAGATTGAGGGGAAAAGAACAAGGGCAAGACAGAGAGGTAAATACTGGAATGGTGTGGCCACGTGGCATAATCGAGACAAGAACACGTAGCTGATCCGCGACTCTGGTGATCATGTGAGATAGCGAAACATGACCGCCTACACTTATCAGCATGGCACATAATGATGATGATGACATTAGCACAACCAGGTTTTACTGGGTGTTGATAAAGTTTAGATGGCAGTTGATGAAACAGCATATTCAACTGATTCAATGCCAAACCAATTTTCCAACCAAAGTCTTGTGCAACTGACTCTTTCTGATCATCCCAAACATTGTGACGTGTGTCTTCTTACTTTTTACATTTGGTTAGAGTACTAAAAAAATCTGGCTACCCAATATTTGCATTCTCTTATTTTTCAACACATGTAACATGCAGTAGTTAGTTTCCGTGAGATTTTGTAATGACAAAAATATGTTTGTGTGGAAGCTTCTGCTGACTGCAAGAGTTAAATGTGGTTCCAGTAACAATGGATAAGGGGGGCAAATCTGAAGTGTTCACAATCAGTGTTACTGATTATTATCATGTGCCAAGCTGATAAGCGTGGGTGGTCATGTTTCACCATCTCATACAATTATCAGTCATGGAACAGCTCCGCGTTTTTGTCTTGACCTTGCCATGTGGTCAAGCCACCCAGATATTTACAGCTCTGTCTTCTTCTTATTCTTTTCCCTCAATCTTGCCAGTTGTCACCAAGTTCTCAAGTTTATTTCTTCTCATAAAGTGCCCAAAAAGGATGTTGTCTGTCTATGTCAGTGGTTATCAACCTTTTTTGGCCCATGCACCCCTTCACCATATGTTCAGAATGTCATTCCCCCCTTTTGTATTTCCTCCCTAGAAATCCCCCCTCCCTGCTCCTACCCAGTATACGTAAAAATAGAAACTAAATTTAATAACACATACTTGAACATGTCTAGACATCTACATATGAGGGTGAGTCAATAAGTAAGTCACACAGTTCTGTGGGATGGTAGGTAAATGTAGTTGGTGTTTTCTATAGGTGTCATTAGGTGACAGCAACATCGAACTTTATATTCTTGTTTGTCAGGTGGCGCTTGGTGTCTCATGTGCATGAGCAGTGCATAAACAAAATGGCGACTGTACTTAACAGAGTGTACAAGCAAAGAGCAACGTGATGTTGTGCGTTTTTTATGGGCAAAAGGACTGCCTGCAAAGGACGTTCATAAGGAAATGCTTCCTGTTTATTCTGACAAATGTTTGTCCCGTAAAGCGGCACATAGCTGGGTAGAAACATTTTCTCAAGGACGCTCTAAAATCGTTGATGAAATCCGATCTGGTCGTCCTATTGAGATTGCAACAGAAGCATCCGTGCAGCGGGTAGAGGAGATATTTAGAGTTGACAGGCAAGTAACGATAGACTCTGTAGCATCTGCAATAGGGTGCTCACATGGTTCAGCATACAGCATAATGCATGACCGATTGAAATTTCTAGAGGAGTAGAGGAGTGTTGCTTCTTCATGACAATGCCAGACCACATACGGCTCGATTAACTCAGGAGAATATTAACCAACTAAAGTGGGAAGTTCTGGAACATTCACCTTACAGTTCCGACTTAGCCCCTAACGATTTCCACCATTTTGGTCCACTGAAAACCCACCTTGGCGGGAGACATTTCGCGAATGACGCTGAAGTTGAATGTGAAGTGAAAACGTGGTTTAGAAAACAGAGCACGCAGATCTATGCAGCCGGTTTGGGAGCACTGATAAAACGATAGGATAAGTGTGTCAATGTTGGTGGAAATTATGTTGAGAAATAAAGGGACAATGTTTGTATAAAAATAAACTGGTTTAAAGTTGTCATCATATTTATTTATTTTTCTACAGCCATTTGTGACTTACTTATTGACTTCCCCTCGTAAAACGTGATCGACACACGTTATAAAATGAATTTCAGAAGGGCGAGAAGTACAGAACCATAAAGTATGGAGGGAAAAACAATATCAAGTAATCGGTTCTAGTGTTAACGCGATCTTGAAATAATGAAATAATTTACTTCAACACACTCTGTCTCATTGCAATTGACATCTTTTTTATGAGGGTCCTTCAAATAAAAACCTTAAAAGTGTGATAGAAATCACAATAACCATGCCACTGTCTTGTAATCTGTAAATATTGTTTTTAAGGATGTCGAGTGTTAAGCGTGTGACATCATGGTGCAGACGAATATGGTGATGTCATAAGGACAGTTTAAAGATGGCCTCACTTTTAACATGCACCGTTCAGGAGCAGGTTTTTTCCATGTTTGATAAGAAACCTATGAAATTTTTGGTGAATGAAGTCAGTATGGGGTTTATGCCCTGCATTTTAGGGTAAAGCAAAAAGGGGTTTGAAAAAAGGGAGGGGAAAAAAAAAGAA
>JACEFZ010014679.1:0-34599 GCA_014155875.1 Cepaea nemoralis | reverse complement strand
CAGTATCTTTTTTCAATACTGAGGTGAATTAAATGGGTACCTATGATAGCAAACCTGCAGAGAAGTCACATGAAATCATATGCTGAATATGTGGAACCAGCGATAAATGCGGCTGGTTTTCTCAACTCTACCCAGAAAATAGACAACAGAGCATGTCAAGTGAGCTCAAAACTCTACTTTCTCTAAAGTCTGTGTCTGTTTTAAGACACACAAAACATTGTGAGGCAAAATTATGGAAAGATAATACTCAGCCAAGATGTGAGGAACTTGAAAAACTAGCTGTGTGGCCAGGGAAGCGGGGAAAGAGTCCAAAATGTGGAGAAAGTCTTAGAAGGTTGCAAGCTGAGGTGGGGATGTTGAAGTATGGAACAAATGAGGGTGGTGTGTTTAAGTCTTTAGCATTCGTGACTAAAGAAATGCTTCATTCCCTGGCTCAGTTTCCTGAAGTTCTCATTATGGACACTACCTATAAGGTAAACAAGAATAATTACCCCCTCCTAAACACGGACAGCAATGGTCATGGTAGGCCAGTATTTCATGCGTTTCTGGCTTCAGAAGACTATTACTCTCTCTTCTTGTCCGTTTTTTGTTTTTTTGCAAGTTCGTTTTCTTCAAACCTCACTAAGACTATATTTGTCGACAAAGACATGGAAGAAATATGTGCTATTCTGGCATCTCTTCCGTCTGTTGTTATTCGTCTATGTGCTTTCCACACAGCCACAACTTTCAAAAAAGCTCTTCTGCAGAGGAAACTGCCCTCCCCTCAAGTTTCTTGTCTCCTTGATCTGTTTGCAGATCTAAAATCCTGCACTGATTTGTCCAAATACAATGCCCACAAAGACAAGATTTCTGAACTTTCATCTCCTGATGTTCTCTCATACTTTAATTCCAATTGGTGGAATTGCCCTCAACTCTGGGCCGCTTCTTTCCTGGATTCGCCAACCTTTCATATTACGACATCAATCATGCTGAAACATTCCATCAGAAGATTAAGAGAGTCCTTGCCTCTAAAACTCCACTTAGCAATTCCATTACTGAACTCCTTAGAATGACAAAGAGCATGATGTAATCCAGAGATGCCCATGCTTGTGATTAAAACACAACACAGCATAATTCGGATATTGTCAATGCAATTCAGAATGACCTGACTCATTTTGCAGCCAAAACTGTCATAGAACAGTTTCTTCTCTCTTTCAGTCAGTTCATTAGATTGTCCTGATACATACTGCAACTCCTGGCTCATCTCAGTACGACTGCACTATCCACTCCTGGTTCTTGTGATTTCTATTTTAAATTCCATTTACCTTTGTCAACACATATCTGCTTTACGCTCATATATTTGTCTGCCTGTTCATCACTGTAATGATGAGCACTTTAAGAGCAATCCTTTTCTTGACTCCATTGATCACATCATCACACATGAAGTCCTGCCCACACGAAATGCTAACACTCCTGAATCTTGGTATCCCATTACCAAAGAAATCACGAAGGCCATTGCATCTTTCTTTCCTTTATTGGGAGAACAAGCTTTCCAAACTGCCATCTCTCATCTTAATAAGTCTTCACTCTGGTTAAATCTGACCGACCTGTAGCTGTAATTGACCTTTCAGAAGCAGACGTCCAAACTCTCCCCTATATGGACAATCTTTTACCAGGCGGTACAATTAAAAAAATCCACAGGACTTTAATTCCAGATCATGTGAGGTGAAGAAGCAGATGCTTCTATCTGGCTGTTTACTCAATTCATCTTGCAGGCCAGAATTGCAGGGGGAAAAAAAAGAACTTTCCGGCTGCAAAGTCTTGTGCCGATAGGGACAATGCGCTTTTCAAAATGATTGAGTGTGAGGGCTGTTTGGAATGGTACCACTACCACTGTGTTGGTATGCGGACTAATACTATACCGAATACATGGTTTTGTATTGATTGCTGGAGGTAATTAATAACTTTGAATGCCCTTTAATTTGTTCTTTTTCTTCTGCGTTCATCCAGAGTTTTTTTTTCCCTAACGTAATTATGTTGTGCCTGTTTACAGCAGAGCTGTGTTCTTGCGCCGTTAGGCCGACACATCAGACTTCTGCGGGCATTTGTTGACCTGGTTAACCTTCCCGGTAATTTGTTCAAATGATCAAGTGTGAGGGGTGTTTGGAATGGTACCACTACCATTGTGTTGGTATGCGGACTACTACTATACCGAATAAATGGTTTTGTTGATTGCTGGAGGTAATTATATATATATATATATATATATATATATATATATATATATATATAATACCGTATTTTACGGAGTATAAGACGCATTTTCTTCTTCAAAAAATTGCCTCCAAAATTCAGGTGCATCTTATACTCGAAATTAATTATTATTTGTTTTTAACACTGCTTAAAAATTAGGGTGTGTCTTATAGTCTGTAGCGTCTTATAGTCCGTAAAATGTGGTAACTTTGAATGCCCTTTAATTTGTTCAAAACAATATATATTTAGCCCTGAGATTTTAGTCTTGGGAGTGGACAAGGTAACAGCAAAGAGACAAGCATAACATCAGGGATAACTAATGTGACCGAACGAACGTCTCCATGGCAGGAGTAAGACTGCCCGGAGTCATGACCTCCCCCAGAAAGTATTAAGAAATTAGAAGTCTGAAATACTTGGGGAAGGAATCATCTGATGATCAGAAGCCCCCTGCTGTGTTTGCTCCGTGTCAGAGATTTTACGATTAATGTGTGGCTAGTTCACCAGACATGTCCGGAGAAACGGACTGCTGCTGCGGCTGTCCAGTACAGCCCAGTAGTAGCTCCACCGTTGGGGTCGACAGCGGACCGGACTGTAACCCCTAACGCTGTATAAACCTCAACAAATATGGAAGGACAACTTAATGAGAGATGCTCCCAGGATCCTGCGAAAGCGGGGGAGAATGAAGGATCCATTGGCGACCACACGGATTGTCAAACCGACCATGAGCTCAGAACACCGTTGGACTGGCCATGCGTTTGTGGTAGAAACTTCGCGACCTTCCGGGGAATGAGAATTCATTGCTGGACGGAAGAAGTGCGAGAGTGTGTCACAGGCGGCACGACAGCGTAGTCCTGAAAGGAATAATGAGACGCGAGGGGATTTCAGCCAGGGCGAACCCCGGTGTTCTGCAGCTGATAAGACTCAAGTCAATGTCACAGGTGGCGGTGCTGCCTGTGACGTGCCCGAGCAAACCTTCCGGAAGGGTGAAAATCAAGTTCCCCAATGCCTACCAGGAAGGCAGAGTGGGCGTCATTAGACACAAAGTTCTCCCGCGGCTTAGAAGATGAGCTAAAACACATATCCCTTGAAGACCTCCACTCACTGAGTCAATTTGGTAGCAGTGAGAGGAGGGAAGCAGCTCTGCTGCAGAAAACCAGACGGCAGAGAGGCAGACCACGAGAAATGATGCTGGATGGATTGCGACGGTTGCATGGAGGAATATCAACGGCAGAGTTGATCCAGAAAACCAAAGACCGAGATCTGTGGAGTCATGAACACCTACGCCAGTCGGCACGGCACTAGATGATGATGATGATGAGTTATAACAAAGACAGCTCCCCCTATTTCATTTTTTAAATGTATTGTTTACAGTCTATGTTGCCAATGGGATAATGAAGAATTCAGCTCACAGTGTACAATGAATACGACTCACCGAATCTAGTTTAGTCGACGAATCAACAGCATGTTCTCGTCATAACTCAACCATTACAACACCGTGAAGGCATTGTACAAGTCAAGTCAGCCTGTGCAGGAAAATTCTGACACAAAACCTTTCTAACTATGGAAAACATAGGGATTCCAGTCCCTGAAATAAAGCTGGAGTGTGCACAAGATTATGACACTGACATTGTCAACGAATTAAAAGCAGAGGAAACTCCAGTCCCTGAAATAAAGCTGGAGTGTGCACAAGATTATGACACTGACATTGTCAACGAATTAAAAGCAGAGGAAACTCCAGTCCCTGAAATAAAGCTGAAGTGTGCACAAGATTATGACACTGACATTGTCAACGAATTAAAAGCAGAGGAAACTCCAGTTCCTGAAATATATTTGGACTATGCCATAGAAGATAACACCGAAAGTGTCAAAGAATTCAAACACGAGGAGCATCCAGTCCCTAAATTCGAGATTGACTATGCCATAGACGATTTGGAGAAAGAAACACCTCCTCCTGGGCTGGAAAGATCGAGGGGAACAGAGGCAGACCTAGTGGAACCAGCTTGTGAAGTGAGTAAATTTTATTGTGTAAATAAAACTTTACATTAAACATTTCATAGGTTCAGGCAGGGATGGATTAACCATTAGGCAAACAAGACACGTGCCTAGGGCACCAAGCACAAGTCCTCAAGAAAAATGTGTATATTGTCCCGGTAGCGTAATTGCATGGCATAAGCAAATCGCAAATGTAATATTGAATCGCACATTATTTATATATACATACCCTGTGCTGCCCATTCACTAAATCTGGTAGGCAGAAGTGCCATTGACTCTTGTTTAGAGGCAGTAAACTTCTTCCATACAGTGCAACTGATCTATACTTTTTTCTCAGCTTCAACCAAAAGACAAAGAAAAAGTGTGCAGAACAAAACTTTGCATTGGCTACAGTATATGACTTCCAGAAGATCCTAGTTGACTATGCTCTTCATCGCGGGTCATCTTTTTTCAAATACTGAGGTGAATTAAATGGATACCTATGATACAGAACCGCAGAGAAGTCACAATGAAATCATATGCTGAATATGCGGAAACCAGCGATTAAATGCGGCTGGTTTTCTCAACTCTACCCAGAAAATAGACAACAGAGCATGTCAAGTGAGCTCAAAACTCTACTTTCTCTAAAGTCTGTGTCTGTTTAAGACACACAAAACATTGTGAGGCAAAATTATGGAAAGATAATACTCAGCCAAGATGTGAGGAACTTGAAAAACTAGCTGTGTGGCCAGGGAAGCGGGGAAAGAGTCCAAAAATGTGGAGAAAGTCTTAGAAAGGTTGCAAGCTGAGGTGGGGATGTTGAAGTATGGAACAAATGAGGGTGGTGTGTTTAAGTCTTTAGCATTCGTGACTAAAGAAATGCTTCATTCCCTGGCTCAGTTTCCTGAAGTTCTCATTATGGACACTACCTATAAGGTAAACAAGAATAATTACCCCCTCCTAAACACGGACAGCAATGGTCATGGTAGGCCAGTATTTCATGCGTTTCTGGCTTCAGAAGACTATTACTCTCTCTTCTTGTCCGTTTTTTGTTTTTTTGCAAGTTCGTTTTCTTCAAACCTCACTAAGACTATATTTGTCGACAAAGACATGGAAGAAATATGTGCTATTCTGGCATCTCTTCCGTCTGTTGTTATTCGTCTATGTGCTTTCCACACAGCCACAACTTTCAAAAAAGCTCTTCTGCAGAGGAAACTGCCCTCCCCTCAAGTTTCTTGTCTCCTTGATCTGTTTGCAGATCTAAAATCCTGCACTGATTTGTCCAAATACAATGCCCACAAAGACAAGATTTCTGAACTTTCATCTCCTGATGTTCTCTCATACTTTAATTCCAATTGGTGGAATTGCCCTCAACTCTGGGCCGCTTCTTTCCTGGATTCGCCAACCTTTCATATTACGACATCAATCATGCTGAAACATTCCATCAGAAGATTAAGAGAGTCCTTGCCTCTAAAACTCCACTTAGCAATTCCATTACTGAACTCCTTAGAATGACAAAGAGCATGATGTAATCCAGAGATGCCCATGCTTGTGATTAAAACACAACACAGCATAATTCGGATATTGTCAATGCAATTCAGAATGACCTGACTCATTTTGCAGCCAAAACTGTCATAGAACAGTTTCTTCTCTCTTTCAGTCAGTTCATTAGATTGTCCTGATACATACTGCAACTCCTGGCTCATCTCAGTACGACTGCACTATCCACTCCTGGTTCTTGTGATTTCTATTTTAAATTCCATTTACCTTTGTCAACACATATCTGCTTTACGCTCATATATTTGTCTGCCTGTTCATCACTGTAATGATGAGCACTTTAAGAGCAATCCTTTTCTTGACTCCATTGATCACATCATCACACATGAAGTCCTGCCCACACGAAATGCTAACACTCCTGAATCTTGGTATCCCATTACCAAAGAAATCACGAAGGCCATTGCATCTTTCTTTCCTTTATTGGGAGAACAAGCTTTCCAAACTGCCATCTCTCATCTTAATAAGTCTTCACTCTGGTTAAATCTGACCGACCTGTAGCTGTAATTGACCTTTCAGAAGCAGACGTCCAAACTCTCCCCTATATGGACAATCTTTTACCAGGCGGTACAATTAAAAAAATCCACAGGACTTTAATTCCAGATCATGTGAGGTGAAGAAGCAGATGCTTCTATCTGGCTGTTTACTCAATTCATCTTGCAGGCCAGAATTGCAGGGGGAAAAAAAAGAACTTTCCGGCTGCAAAGTCTTGTGCCGATAGGGACAATGCGCTTTTCAAAATGATTGAGTGTGAGGGCTGTTTGGAATGGTACCACTACCACTGTGTTGGTATGCGGACTAATACTATACCGAATACATGGTTTTGTATTGATTGCTGGAGGTAATTAATAACTTTGAATGCCCTTTAATTTGTTCTTTTTCTTCTGCGTTCATCCAGAGTTTTTTTTTCCCTAACGTAATTATGTTGTGCCTGTTTACAGCAGAGCTGTGTTCTTGCGCCGTTAGGCCGACACATCAGACTTCTGCGGGCATTTGTTGACCTGGTTAACCTTCCCGGTAATTTGTTCAAATGATCAAGTGTGAGGGGTGTTTGGAATGGTACCACTACCATTGTGTTGGTATGCGGACTACTACTATACCGAATAAATGGTTTTGTTGATTGCTGGAGGTAATTATATATATATATATATATATATATATATATATATATATAATACCGTATTTTACGGAGTATAAGACGCATTTTCTTCTTCAAAAAATTGCCTCCAAAATTCAGGTGCATCTTATACTCGAAATTAATTATTATTTGTTTTTAACACTGCTTAAAAATTAGGGTGTGTCTTATAGTCTGTAGCGTCTTATAGTCCGTAAAATGTGGTAACTTTGAATGCCCTTTAATTTGTTCAAAACAATATATATTTAGCCCTGAGATTTTAGTCTTGGGAGTGGACAAGGTAACAGCAAAGAGACAAGCATAACATCAGGGATAACTAATGTGACCGAACGAACGTCTCCATGGCAGGAGTAAGATGCCCGGAGTCATGACCTCCCCCAGAAAGTATTAAGAAATTAGAAGTCTGAAATACTTGGGGAAGGAATCATCTGATGATCAGAAGCCCCCTGCTGTGTTTGCTCCGTGTCAGAGATTTTACGATTAATGTGTGGCTAGTTCACCAGACATGTCCGGAGAAACGGACTGCTGCTGCGGCTGTCCAGTACAGCCCAGTAGTAGCTCCACCGTTGGGGTCGACAGCGGACCGGACTGTAACCCCTAACGCTGTATAAACCTCAACAAATATGGAAGGACAACTTAATGAGAGATGCTCCCAGGATCCTGCGAAAGCGGGGGAGAATGAAGGATCCATTGGCGACCACACGGATTGTCAAACCGACCATGAGCTCAGAACACCGTTGGACTGGCCATGCGTTTGTGGTAGAAACTTCGCGACCTTCCGGGGAATGAGAATTCATTGCTGGACGGAAGAAGTGCGAGAGTGTGTCACAGGCGGCACGACAGCGTAGTCCTGAAAGGAATAATGAGACGCGAGGGGATTTCAGCCAGGGCGAACCCCGGTGTTCTGCAGCTGATAAGACTCAAGTCAATGTCACAGGTGGCGGTGCTGCCTGTGACGTGCCCGAGCAAACCTTCCGGAAGGGTGAAAATCAAGTTCCCCAATGCCACCAGGAAGGCAGAGTGGGCGTCATTAGACACAAAGTTCTCCCGCGGCTTAGAAGATGAGCTAAAACACATATCCCTTGAAGACCTCCACTCACTGAGTCAATTTGGTAGCAGTGAGAGGAGGGAAGCAGCTCTGCTGCAGAAAACCAGACGGCAGAGAGGCAGACCACGAGAAATGATGCTGGATGGATTGCGACGGTTGCATGGAGGAATATCA
Organism: Cepaea nemoralis; assembly: GCA_014155875.1. Classification (NCBI taxonomy): domain Eukaryota; kingdom Metazoa; phylum Mollusca; class Gastropoda; order Stylommatophora; family Helicidae; genus Cepaea; species Cepaea nemoralis. Next base: position 26,485 of record JACEFZ010014679.1, on the reverse strand, counting down.
ACGGCAGAGTTGATTCAGAAAACCAAAGACCGAGATCTGTGGAGTCATGAACACCTACGCCAGTCGGCACGGCACTAGATGATGATGATGATGTGTTATAACAAAGACAGCTCCCCCTATTTCATTTTTTAAATGTATTCTTTACAGTCTATGTTGCCAATGGGATAATGAAGAATTCAGCTCACAGTGTACAATGAATACGACTCACCGAGTCTAGTTTAGTTGACGAATCAACAGCATGTTCTTGTCATAACTCAACCATTACAACACCGTGAAGGCATTGTACAAGTCAAGTCAGCCTGTGCAGGAAAATTGCTGACACAAAACCTTTCTAACTATGGAAAACATAGGGATTCCAGTCCCTGAAATAAAGCTGGAGTGTGCACAAGATTATGACACTGACATTGTCAACGAATTAAAAGCAGAGGAAACTCCAGTCCCTGAAATAAAGCTGGAGTGTGCACAAGATTATGACACTGACATTGTCAACGAATTAAAAGCAGAGGAAACTCCAGTCCCTGAAATAAAGCTGAAGTGTGCACAAGATTATGACACTGACATTGTCAACGAATTAAAAGCAGAGGAAACTCCAGTTCCTGAAATATATTTGGACTATGCCATAGAAGATAACACCGAAAGTGTCAAAGAATTCAAACACGAGGAGCATCCAGTCCCTAAATTCGAGATTGACTATGCCATAGACGATTTGGAGAAAGAAACACCTCCTCCTGGGCTGGAAAGATCGAGGGGAACAGAGGCAGACCTAGTGGAACCAGCTTGTGAAGTGAGTAAATTTTATTGTGTAAATAAACTTTACATTAAACATTTCATAGGTTCAGGCAGGGATGGATTAACCATTAGGCAAACAAGACACGTGCCTAGGGCACCAAGCACAAGTCCTCAAGAAAAATGTGTATATTGTCCCGGTAGCGTAATTGCATGGCATAAGCAAATCGCAAATGTAATATTGAATCGCACATTATTTATATATACATACCCTGTGCTGCCCATTCACTAAATCTGGTAGGCAGAAGTGCCATTGACTCTTGTTTAGAGGCAGTAAACTTCTTCCATACAGTGCAACTGATCTATACTTTTTTCTCAGCTTCAACCAAAAGACAAAGAAAAAGTGTGCAGAACAAAACTTTGCATTGGCTACAGTATATGACTTCCAGAAGATCCTAGTTGACTATGCTCTTCATCGCGGGTCATCTTTTTTCAAATACTGAGGTGAATTAAATGGGTACCTATGATACAGAAACTGCAGAGAAGTCACAATGAAATCATATGCTGAATATGCGGAAACCAGCGATTAAATGCGGCTGGTTTTCTCAACTCTACCCAGAAAATAGACAACAGAGCATGTCAAGTGAGCTCAAAACTCTACTTTCTCTAAAGTCTGTGTCTGTTTAAGACACACAAAACATTGTGAGGCAAAATTATGGAAAGATAATACTCAGCCAAGATGTGAGGAACTTGAAAAACTAGCTGTGTGGCCAGGGAAGCGGGGAAAGAGTCCAAAAATGTGGAGAAAGTCTTAGAAAGGTTGCAAGCTGAGGTGGGGATGTTGAAGTATGGAACAAATGAGGGTGGTGTGTTTAAGTCTTTAGCATTCGTGACTAAAGAAATGCTTCATTCCCTGGCTCAGTTTCCTGAAGTTCTCATTATGGACACTACCTATAAGGTAAACAAGAATAATTACCCCCTCCTAAACACGGACAGCAATGGTCATGGTAGGCCAGTATTTCATGCGTTTCTGGCTTCAGAAGACTATTACTCTCTCTCTTGTCCGTTTTTTGTTTTTTTGCAAGTTCGTTTTCTTCAAACCTCACTAAGACTATATTTGTCGACAAAGACATGGAAGAAATATGTGCTATTCTGGCATCTCTTCCGTCTGTTGTTATTCGTCTATGTGCTTTCCACACAGCCACAACTTTCAAAAAAGCTCTTCTGCAGAGGAAACTGCCCTCCCCTCAAGTTTCTTGTCTCCTTGATCTGTTTGCAGATCTAAAATCCTGCACTGATTTGTCCAAATACAATGCCCACAAAGACAAGATTTCTGAACTTTCATCTCCTGATGTTCTCTCATACTTTAATTCCAATTGGTGGAATTGCCCTCAACTCTGGGCCGCTTCTTTCCTGGATTCGCCAACCTTTCATATTACGACATCAATCATGCTGAAACATTCCATCAGAAGATTAAGAGAGTCCTTGCCTCTAAAACTCCACTTAGCAATTCCATTACTGAACTCCTTAGAATGACAAAGAACATGATGTAATCCAGAGATGCCCATGCTTGTGATTAAACCACAACACAGCATAATTCGGATATTGTCAATGCAATTCAGAATGACCTGACTCATTTTGCAGCCAAAACTGTCATAGAACAGTTTCTTCTCTCTTTCAGTCAGTTCATTAGATTGTCCTGATACATACTGCAACTCCTGGCTCATCTCAGTACGACTGCACTATCCACTCCTGGTTCTTGTGATTTCTATTTTAAATTCCATTTACCTTTGTCAACACATATCTGCTTTACGCTCATATATTTGTCTGCCTGTTCATCACTGTAATGATGAGCACTTTAAGAGCAATCCTTTTCTTGACTCCATTGATCACATCATCACACATGAAGTCCTGCCCACACGAAATGCTAACTACTCCTGAATCTTGGTATCCCATTACCAAAGAAATCACGAAGGCCATTGCATCTTTCTTTCCTTTATTGGGAGAACAAGCTTTCCAAACTGCCATCTCTCATCTTAATAAGTCTTCACTCTGGTTAAATCTGACCGACCTGTAGCTGTAATTGACCTTTCAGAAGCAGACGTCCAAACTCTCCCCTATATGGACAATCTTTTACCAGGCGGTACAATTAAAAAAATCCACAGGACTTTAATTCCAGATCATGTGAGGTGAAGAAGCAGATGCTTCTATCTGGCTGTTTACTCAATTCATCTTGCAGGCCAGAATTGCAGGGGGAAAAAAAGAACTCTCCGGCTGCAAAGTCTTGTGCCGATAGGGACAATGCGCTTTTCAAAATGATTGAGTGTGAGGGCTGTTTGGAATGGTACCACTACCACTGTGTTGGTATGCGGACTAATACTATACCGAATACATGGTTTTGTATTGATTGCTGGAGGTAATTAATAACTTTGAATGCCCTTTAATTTGTTCTTTTTCTTCTGCGTTCATCCAGAGTTTTTTTTTCCCTAACGTAATTATGTTGTGCCTGTTTACAGCAGAGCTGTGTTCTTGCGCCGTTAGGCCGACACATCAGACTTCTGCGGGCATTTGTTGACCTGGTTAACCTTCCCGGTAATTTGTTCAAATGATCAAGTGTGAGGGGTGTTTGGAATGGTACCACTACCATTGTGTTGGTATGCGGACTACTACTATACCGAATAAATGGTTTTGTTGATTGCTGGAGGTAATTTTATATATATATATATATATATATAATACCGTATTTTACGGAGTATAAGACGCATTTTCTTCTTCAAAAAATTGCCTCCAAAATTCAGGTGCATCTTATACTCGAAATTAATTATTATTTGTTTTTAACACTGCTTAAAAATTAGGGTGTGTCTTATAGTCTGTAGCGTCTTATAGTCCGTAAAATGTGGTAACTTTGAATGCCCTTTAATTTGTTCAAAACAATATATATTTAGCCCTGAGATTTTAGTCTTGGGAGTGGACAAGGTAACAGCAAAGAGACAAGCATAACATCAGGGATAACTAATGTGACCGAACGAACGTCTCCATGGCAGGAGTAAGACGCCCGGAGTCATGACCTCCCCCAGAAAGTATTAAGAAATTAGAAGTCTGAAATACTTGGGGAAGGAATCATCTGATGATCAGAAGTCCCCTGCTGTGTTTGCTCCGTGTCAGAGATTTTACGATTAATGTGTGGCTAGTTCACCAGACATGTCCGGAGAAACGGACTGCTGCTGCGGCTGTCCAGTACAGCCCAGTAGTAGCTCCACCGTTGGGGTCGACAGCGGACCGGACTGTAACCCCTAACGCTGTATAAACCTCAACAAATATGGAAGGACAACTTAATGAGAGATGCTCCCAGGATCCTGCGAAAGCGGGGGAGAATGAAGGATCCATTGGCGACCACACGGATTGTCAAACCGACCATGAGCTCAGAACACCGTTGGACTGGCCATGCGTTTGTGGTAGAAACTTCACGACCTTCCGGGGAATGAGAATTCATTGCTGGACGGAAGAAGTGCGAGAGTGTGTCACAGGCGGCACGACAGCTGTAGTCCTGAAAGGAATAATGAGACGCGAGGGGATTTCAGCCAGGGCGAACCCCGGTGTTCTGCAGCTGATAAGACTCAAGTCAATGTCACAGGTGGCGGTGCTGCCTGTGACGTGCCCGAGCAAAACCTTCCGGAAGGGATGAAAATCAAGTTCCCCAATGCCACCAGGAAGGCAGAGTGGGCGTCATTAGACACAAAGTTCTCCCGCGGCTTAGAAGATGAGCTAAACCACATATCCCTTGAAGACCTCCACTCACTGAGTCAATTTGGTAGCAGTGAGAGGAGGGAAGCAACTCTGCTGCAGAAAACCAGACGGCAGAGAGGCAGACCACGAGAAATGATGCTGGATGGATTGCGACGGTTGAATGGAGGAATATCAACGGCAGAGTTGATCCAGAAAACCTAAGACCGAGATCTGTGGAGTCATGAACACCTACGCCAGTCGGCACGGCACTAGATGATGATGATGATGAGTTATAACAAAGACAGCCCCCCCTATTTCATTTTTTAAATGTATTCTTTACAGTCTATGTTGCCAATGGGATAATGAAGAATTCAGCTCACAGTGTACAATGAATACGACTCACCGAGTCTAGTTTAGTCGACGAATCAACAGCATGTTCTCGTCATAACTCAACCATTACAACACCGTGAAGGCATTGTACAAGTCAAGTCAGCCTGTGCAGGAAAATTGTGACACAAAACCTTTCTAACTATGGAAAACATAGGGATTCCAGTCCCTGAAATAAAGCTGGAGTGTGCACAAGATTATGACACTGACATTGTCAACGAATTAAAAGCAGAGGAAACTCCAGTTCCTGAAATAAAGCTGGAGTGTGCACAAGATTATGACACTGACATTGTCAACGAATTAAAAGCAGAGGAAACTCCAGTCCCTGAAATAAAGCTGGAGTGTGCACAAGATTATGACACAGGAACAGAGGCAGACCTAGTGGAACCAGCTTGTGAAGTGAGTAAATTTTATTGTGTAAATAAAACTTTACATTAAACATTTCATAGGTTCAGGCAGGAATAGATTAACCATTAGGCAAACAAGACACGTGCCTAGGGCACCAAGCACAAGTCCTCAAGAAAAATGTGTATATTGTCCCGGTAGCGTAATTGCATGGCATAAGCAAATCGCAAATGTAATATTGAATCGCACATTATTTATATATACATACCCTGTGCTGCCCATTCACTAAATCTGGTAGGCAGAAGTGCCATTGACTCTTGTTTAGAGGCAGTAAACTTCTTCCATACAGTGCAACTGATCTATACTTTTTTCTCAGCTTCAACCAAAAGACAAAGAAAAAGTGTGCAGAACAAAACTTTGCATTGGCTACAGTATATGACTTCCAGAAGATCCTAGTTGACTATGCTCTTCATCGCGGGTCATCTTTTTTCAAATACTGAGGTGAATTAAATGGGTACCTATGATACAGAACCGCAGAGAAGTCACAATGAAATCATATGCTGAATATGCGGAAACCAGCGATTAAATGCGGCTGGTTTTCTCAACTCTACCCAGAAAATAGACAACAGAGCATGTCAAGTGAGCTCAAAACTCTACTTTCTCTAAAGTCTGTGTCTGTTTAAGACACACAAAACATTGTGAGGCAAAATTATGGAAAGATAATACTCAGCCAAGATGTGAGGAACTTGAAAAACTAGCTGTGTGGCCAGGGAAGCGGGGAAAGAGTCCAAAAATGTGGAGAAAGTCTTAGAAAGGTTGCAAGCTGAGGTGGGGATGTTGAAGTATGGAACAAATGAGGGTGGTGTGTTTAAGTTTTTAGCATTCGTGACTAAAGAAATGCTTCATTCCCTGGCTCAGTTTCCTGAAGTTCTCATTATGGACACTACCTATAAGGTAAACAAGAATAATTACCCCCTCCTAAACACGGACAGCAATGGTCATGGTAGGCCAGTATTTCATGCGTTTCTGGCTTCAGAAGACTATTACTCTCTCTTCTTGTCTGTCTTTTTTTTTATTGCAAGTTCGTTTTCTTCAAACCTCACTAAGACTATATTTGTCGACAAAGACATGGAAGAAATATGTGCTATTCTGGCATCTCTTCCGTCTGTTGTTATTCGTCTATGTGCTTTCCACACAGCCACAACTTTCAAAAAAGCTCTTCATGCAGAGGAAACTGCCCTCCCCTCAAGTTTCTTGTCTCCTTGATCTGTTTGCAGATCTAAAATCCTGCACTGATTTGTCCAAGTACAATGCCCTCAAAGACAAGATTTCTGAACTTTCATCTCCTGATGTTCTCTCATACTTTAATTCCAATTGGTGGAATTGCCTTCAACTCTGGGCCGCTTCTTTCCTGGATTCGCCAACCTTTCATATTACGACAACGATCATGCTGAAACATTCCATCAGAAAATTAAGAGAGTCCTTGCCTCTAAAACTCCACTTAGCAATTCCATTACTGAACTTAGAATGATAAAGAACACGATGTAATCCAGAGGTGCCCATGCTTGTATACACTCTGTGTCATTAAAATACAACACAGCATAATTCGGATATTGTCAATGCAATTCAGAATGACCTCACTCCTTTTTGCAGCCAAAACTGTCAAAGAACAATTTCTTCTGTCTAAGAAAACAGACTATCTCTTTCCCCAGGAAGGTTAACCCGGTCAACAAATGCCCACAGAAGTCGGATGTGTCGGCCTAACGGCGCAAGAACGCAGCTCTGCTGTAAACAGGCACAACGCAATCACATCCGAAGAAAAAAAACCCGGATGAACGAAGAAGAAGAAGACTATCTCTTTAAGTCAGTTCATTAGATTGTCCTGACACATACATTTTGTCAGCTGCAACTCCTGGCTCATCTCAGTACGACTGCACTATCCATTCCTGTTCTTGTGATTTCTCTTTTAAATTCCATTTACCTTTGTCGACACATATTTGCTTTACGCTCATATCTTTGTCTGCCTGTTTATCACTGTAATAATGAGCGCATAATTATGTGCACAAAATAAATGAAGTCCTGCCCACACGAAATGCTAACACTCCTGAATCTTGGTATCCCATTACCAAAGAAATCACGAAGGCCATTGAATCTTTTTCTTTCCTTTATTGGGAGAACAAGCTTTCCAAACTGCCATCTCTCATCTTAATAATTCTTCACTCTGATTAAATCTGACCATCCTGTAGCTGTAATTGACCTTTCAGAAGCAGACATCCAAACTCTCCCCTATATGGACAATCTTTTACCAGGGGGTACAATTAAAACAATAACGTCCACAGGACTTTAATTCCAGATCATGTGAGGTGAAGAAGCAGATGCTTCTATCTGGCTGTTTACTCAATTCATCTTGCAGGCCAGAATTGCAGGAAAAAATATCTGCAAGTCTTGTGCTGATAGGGACAATGGGCTTTTCAAAATGATCGAGTGTGAGGGCTGTTTGGAATGGTACCACTACCATTGTGTTGGTAAGCGGCAGGGGCGTCACTAGGGGGGTGCGGGCCGCACCGGGTGACTCCATCAAGGGGTGACACCAAAATAAAAATATTGCAAATTTGACAAAGCAGACATAGCTCTGTCTAGTCGGGTTTCATAACCGTTCATTGTTAAATACATGAGCAGGCACAGGGTGCCACCATGCAGAGCGTCTGGTGCTTAAATGAATAAGACTCAGAGCTCAGATCCTCGGAGTTGGAGTAGAATCGTGGGTCATTTGCAAAAACGCCAATTAATGACGTGTGGAGTCACGTGGTTGCAGAAAATGACAGACGTTACTGCACTTAGGGTTCGAATGTGGCGGTAAAAATGTTGGGGGATGATGGGTCGGGGCTCAGAAATCTGGAGCTTAGGGTTTTGGGATCGGGGTTCGGGTTTGGGGCTTAGGGTTTTGGTGGTTTGTAGCATTCAGAAAATGTCGCTGAAGAAAGTCGGGCGGGGCCTTCTCGCGACACAAACGGTTGGAGCAACACAGCAACACTGAATATCGAAGAATTTAGTGAAGAAACTGGCGTCAACTTAACAATAACAACTGACGATCGTTCTCAGCGTGCATTCTTTCTTCAACTCTTCGAGGAACAAACGTTTCAAATGATTGCCGATCAAACAAATACGTATGCTAGGCAAAAGATCGAGCAAGTAGATGATCGAGGCTGGGTTCCAACCAATGCAACCGAAATACAGGCCTATTTTGGTCTGCTCATTTTATTGGGGATCTACAAACCTCCTCGTTTGGAATTGTGCTGGTCTGCAGATATTATGTTGGGAATGCCAGGTGTGAAAAATGTGATGCCGCTCAGGAGATTCAAGAAGCTGGAGCAGTATTTACATGTGGCTGATAACAACACAACTGATGGCAGTGATCGCCTCCACAAAATTCGGCCTCTCATTGACATGGCTAATAGGACTTTCTTACAACATTACAAACCTAAGAAAGAAATTGCCATTGATGAGGCAGTGGTGCCATTCAAAGGCAGGAATACACTAAAACAGTATCTACCAGCCAAGCCAACAAAATGGGGAATGAAAGTTTGGTGTGCTTGCAAGTCAGCAACTGGTTACCTCCTCCAGTTTTGTTTACCGTGGCAAAATAGATGGTGCCATTCAGCATGGACTGGGCCATGATGTAGTATGCAGCTTGCTGCCCCCTTTTTGGGGAAGTATCATCACCTCTATTTTGATAACTTTTTTTCGTCAGTTGCGCTTTTTTACTAACCTCCAAGAGAAAACTTATGCGGCAGCAACAGTAAGAAAGAACCGGAAAGATCTGCCTCTGGCATTCAGAGAAAAAAGAAAAACGAAGGAAGGGGACCATCAAGTCTTCCAGAAAGAGGATCTGCTTGCTACTGTGTGGCATGATAAAAGGGATGTCTTCATGCTCTCCAACAATACCTCACACACATTGGACACTGTTGAGCGATGGGACCGGCACACTCACACCAGAAAGCCTGTGTCCTGCCCTGCTGTCATCAAACTCTACAACCAATGCATGGGAGGGGTGGACAAGGCAGATCAAATGAGGGGGTATTACTCTACACTGAAGAAGTGCAGAAAATACTGGCGCTACCTCCTCAGTTTTGTCTTCGATTCATGCATAAACAATGCATTCATCTTGTTCGAGCAGTCCACAGCAAAGCCCAGCAAACGCTACGCCCTTCCGAACTTCCGTCTGGATTTATGTAAGCAACTAATCGCAGGATTCTCCAGCAGGAAGAGCGCTGCAGCAAAGAGGAAAAGCCAAGCAGTAGCTCCAGAAAGTGTCCACAACCACAAGCTCATGAGGTTTGAGGGCAGGAAGAAAGCCTGTGTGGCGTGCAGTCATGCCAAACGTCGTACCCCTACAGGACGAGCCATTGAAAGGTCATATGGTTGTGATGTGTGCCAGGTGAACTACTGTAAGGACACTGGCCTCTTGGAGGCCAGTGAGCAGTTGGCAGTGTTTGTACATAGTGTATATATGACTGACACTTACAAATAATGTGTAATATTTTGAAAATATTTGTGTTCATATGTGGATTATACCAACAAGAGTGGATTATTCATATGTGAGTACAATTATTAATCTGCACGCATTTCTCTTCATTTTACTAAAATCCATTCACTAACAACTTAGTTATGACCTTTTTTTTTACTAACGTTACCCAAACTCTGACTAAAACCCTTAAAAAAATCTTGCCCGTTTATAGTTAGAAATAGGAAAAACCTGTGCCTGTAAAGGGTTAATACAATAGAAAACCGAATATGTGGAGGCCTGTGGATTATATGCAGCGCGCAGTAAATAACGCTCGGTGTTATTCACAGACGCGGCTGGTTTTCTCAACTACACCCAGAAAATAGAAAACCGAGCATGTCAAGTGAGCTCAAAACTACTTTCTCGAAAGTCTGTATCTGTTCAAGACACACAAAACATTGTGAAGCAAAATGATGGAAAAATAATACTCGGCAAAGATGTGAGGAACTGGAAAAATGAGCTGTGGTACCAGGGAAGCGGGGAAGATTCCGAAAATGTGGATAAAGTCTTAGAAAGGTTTTACAAGCTGAGGTGGGGATGTTGAAGTACGGAACAAATGAGGGTGGTGAGTTTAAGTTTTTAGCATTCATGACTAAATAAATGCTTCATTCCCTGAGATTCTCAATCTATCCCCTCCCGAATGGCGTGCCCTATCCCAACTACAGCGCCGACAGGACATAGTCATCAAACCGGCGGATAAAGGTGGTGCAGTGGTTGTTTGGCAAAAAGATCTATATGTCGAGGAAGTCATGTCCCAACTTAATCAACCTGATAATTATTCCCCCTGCGCCGAAGATCGCACTCTCTCTTATAACTGGAAGATTCATATGATACCATCAAACAGCTCATACGCGAGGATGCCTTACCATCCAGTGCCTCCTCACTTCACATCCATGACTCTAACCTGGGCAAACCCACCCTCTACATGCTGCCAAAAATACATACTAAATCTCAAATATCCTGGACGTCCGCCTGCTCATGCCCGACTGAACTGATCTCAGCGTTTCTTGACAGGATTTTCCAACCTCTAGTTGCGAATCTCCTGTCACACATCAAAGATACAACGCATGCGTTACTTTCATTTAACTCTCTCCAGCTGATGAGAACACATACAGACTATTCCTAATGGGTGTATGCTCTCTCTATACCTCCAGTCCTCATGCCGATGATCTCATGGCGCTACAATTCTTTCTGGATCAACGCACAGATCAAGCCACACCTACTCGCACACTTGTGAGACTGGCTTGGTCCTCACCAATAATTCCTTTGAGTTCAATGGCCACTACTTTGAACAAATCAGCGGTGTTGCTATTGGCACCAAAATGTGGGGCATTTGGAACACCAGATTGAACTCAGCTATGCTGGTCTTCTCCCTTCCTTTTACCGACACTACATTGATGACGGCATCGGTCTCACTGACATGCCAGAGGCGGAACTGAACCGTTTCATCAATTATGTCAAGAACTTCCATCTGTCGATCAAATTCACCACAGAAATTTCCACCACCTCTGTCAATTTCCTTGACACCACATCCTACAGGCCCCACGACCTCCGTGTACTATAAACCTACGGATGCTCACGGTGTCTTCCTATACAGCTCATCCCATCCCAAAAGCTGCAAAGATTCCATCCCATATTCCCAGCTACTCCGTCTTCATCACATCTGTCAGATTGATGATGATGACTTCCTCGAGAAAGCCCATGAAATGCGACTTTTTCCGCAGATGGACCTACCCAGAGAACATCTTGTCCACAGCTTTATGTTGTATAATCCAAGTCTCGCATGAAATGTCCCTTATCCAACAAACACGACCTCCTAACAATGAACCCAGGCTTATCCTCACCTTCCATCCACATGCCTATGCCATCAAGCACATTTCTCCGGCACTGGTCTATCCTGGAATTTGATCTGGCCACTCGTGAGGTATTCTCGTATCGCCCTAAGGTAATTTTCCGCCGAAACCACAGCCTCAGAGACCACCTTGTGCATAGTCGCCTCCCCACAGATACTATAGATGCTTTATCTGTGGGCACAATCAAATGCCACCGTAAGAACTGTCAGACATGCCTTTACGCTTTCAGACATCGGTGATTGCATTCCTTCTAGGCACCTTCTTCCCTTCTCAAGATTCTTTTACTTGCACATCCCGCAATCTGATATATGTTATCATCTGCAAACAATTTTTTTTTTTTTCAAATCTGCAAACGATGTGACATGAAGTATATTGGTCAAACTGGTAGACGTCTTGCCGATCGTAAATTTTATTATATATCCATATGAGGCCCTGTAAGGGATACTTTCTTAAAAATAAATAATTGGGACCATTATTCGGAAGAGTGCCAAAATACAGCTTCTATCCCACTGCATAACATGCAAGCTGAAAGAACTTTAGGCATGTGTGATTCAGCATTGCAAAGAGCCCCGAATGCCACCCTTGGATTCATTGATGGAAAAGTAAAAGGTGCGCAGAACAAAACTTTGCAATGGTTGCAGTCATATGATGATGACTTCCAGAAGATCCTGGTTGGCGATACTGTTCAATGTGGGTCGTAGGTAAGGAAGCAACAGTCAGAGAGGCATCTGCCTTCCGGTTTCGGATTGGGTTGCGGTAGACAATAAACCTGCTACTTGCAAGTTCAGCGAGAAGCGTTCAGGAAGGTGGACAAGGGTGTCAGAGAGAACTGTGAAAAACAGATCTCTTCAGAATTTGTGTCAACAGGGTCCATGTTAATAATACTCAACATGGCTTTGTGTATAGATCAGATATTCATGGAGAGGTTGAATAACTTTGTAGTCGATGATGGTGCACTATCAGGTACATTACTGCAACAAGTCGGGGATGAAGGTGAAAAGGATGATTTATATGGAAATGGTCAAATGATTCAAATTGTTGACCAGAAGGACATGTTGAAGAGTGTTATTGAGCCATGGGTACTGGAAAGAGGATGAGATATGAGATACCGTCAGAAGCTTTCTTCACCATGACGATGAAGCAGTTCTTAGTTGATTTTGCTACTGGAGAATTAACATTTTATTAAAATTAAATATTTAAAAAATTGAGATCTTGGTCAGTCTGTTAATGTTAATTGCTATCAACATGTGAAACATGGAATGAAATGATCCGTAGCTCTTATTATTTCATTACTTGAAGTCATATTTCCTCTCCTTGTTCAAACGAAACCTCGAGGAGGGAAACCTGAGTCAGTGGGTAAGACAGCTGAGCCAGTGGAATATACAGCTGATCCAGCAGGAGACAAAGAAAAGGTGTGCAGAACAAAACTTTGCATTGGCTACAGTATATGACTTCCAGATGATCCTGGTTGACTATGCTCTTCATCGTGGGTCATCTTTTTTTTTTCAAACACTGAAGAGAGTTAAATGGATACCTATGATACAGAACCGCAGACAAGACACAATGAAATCATATGCTGAATATGCGGAAACCAGCGATTAAATGCGGCTGGTTTTCTCAACTCTACCCAGAAAATAGACAACAGAGCATGACAAGTGAGCTCAAAACTCTCCTTTCTCTAAAGTCTGTGTCTGTTTAAGACACACAAAACATTGTGAGGCAAAATGATGGAAAGATAATACTCAGCCAAGATGTGAGGAACTTGAAAAACTAGCTATGTGGCCAGGGAAGCGGGGAAAGAGTCCAAAAATGTGGAGAAAGTCTTAGAAAGGTTGCAAGCTGAGGTGGGGATGTTGAAGTATGGAACAAATGAGGGTGGTGAGTTTAAGTTTTTGCATTCTTGACTAAAGAAATGCTTCATTCCCTGGCTCAGTTTCCTGAGGTTCTCATTATGGACACTACCTATAAGGTAAACAAGAATAATTACCCCCTCCTAAACACGGACAGCAATGGTCATGGTAGGCCAGTATTTCATGCGTTTCTGGCTTCAGAAGACTAATATTACTCTCTCTTCTTGTCTGTCTTTTTTTTTTTGCAAATTCGTTTTCTTCAAACCTCACTAAGACTATATTTGTCGACAAAGACATGGCAGAAATATGTGCTATTCTGGCATCTCTTCCGTCTGTTGTTATTCGTCTATGTGCTTTCCACACAGCCACAACTGTCAAAAAAGCTCTTCTGCAGAGGAAACTGCCCTCCCCTCAAGTTTCTTGTCTCCTTGATCTGTTTGCAGATCTAAAATCCTGCACTGATTTGTCCAAGTACAATGCCCTCAAAGACAAGATTTCTGAACTTTCATCTCCTGATGTTCTCTTATACTTTAATTTCAATCGGTGGAATTGCCCTGAACTCTGGGCCGCTTCTTTCATAGATTCGCCAACCTTTCATATTACGACAACAAATCATGCTGAAACATTCCATCAGAAAATTAAGAGAGTCCTTTCCTCTAAAACTCCACTTAGCAATTTCATTACTTAACTCCTTAGAATGACAAAGAACCCTAGTTCTAGCAGCTCTGGTAAAGGAAAGGTGTTGAAGACGGAGGCAACCAGCCAGGAAATCAGGATGCCACACAATTACGTAATTAGATATGTCAATTACTGCATGTTATGGTGCTCGCCCAGATTTCTGCAGAGATATTTTATCTTTGTGACTGGAAATCCAATACGCCGGCGCCCCGATATCGGACTAGCATGTATACTTTTTAAACTTGAAACATGCAATTGAGAATATAAATTTAAAGTTTAATAATAATTTATCCGTATAAATATACCTTACAAATGTGATTTTTGTTCTGCTTCTTTTTCTGAGACCCGTGGCTTAAACGGATAATTATGATACAGAACTGCGGAGAAGTCACAAAAGCAGTATGAAAAAGAAATACGAGAGTTACAGAAAATTATGGCTAAAACACATGCCGATTATGAAAATCAGAATTCCTTATTGGAAGAAGAAGATGACGACAACCAAGGTATCAACATAATTCAGTCCAAGAGTAAAGGAACATATCATGTTATGGTCCGTCTGTGTATTTATGAAATAGTATTGTATAATGGTAGCGTAAAGAATGTGAGTAATTTGTTGTGTAGAATATTTTTTCGTCAGTTGCGCTTTTTACTAACCTTCTCCAAGAGAAAACTTATGCGGCAGCAACAGTAAGAAAGAACCGGAAAGATCTGCCTCTGGCATTCAGAGGAAAAAGACAAATGAAGCAAGGGTCCCATCAAGTCTTCCAGAAAGAGGATCTGCTTGCTACTGTGTGGCATGATAAAAGGGATGTCTTCATGCTCTCCAACAATACCTCACACACATTGGGCACTGTTGAGCGATGGGACCGGCACACTCACACCAGAAAGCCTGTGTCCTGCCCTGCTGTCATCAAACTCTACAACCAATGCATGGGAGGGGTGGACAAGGCAGATCAAATGAGGGGATATTACTCTACACTGAAGAAGTGCAGAAAATACTGGCGCTACCTCCTCAGTTTTGTCTTCGATCCATGCATAAACAATGCATTCATCTTGTTCGAGCAGTCCACAGCAAAGCCCAGCAAACGCTACGCCCTTCTGGACTTCCGTCTGGATTTATGTAAGCAACTAATCGCAGGATTCTCCAGCAGGAAGAGGGCTGCAGCAAAGAGGAAAGGCCAAGCAGTAGCTCCAGAAAGTGTCCACAACCACAAGCTTCATGAGGTTTGAGGGCAGGAAGAAAGCCTGTGTGGCGTGCAGTCACGCCAAACGTCGTACCCCTGCAGGACGAACAATTGAAAGTTCGTATGGCTGTGATGTGTGCCAAGTGAACTACTGCAAGGACACTTGTTTTCCCCAGCATCTTGGAGGCCAGTGAGCAGTTGGCAGTGTTTGTACATAGTGTATATATGACTGACACTCACAAATAATGTGTAATATTTTGTAAATATTTGTGTTCATGCGTGGATTATACCAACAAGACTGGATTATTCATATGACATGTGAGTACAATGATTAATCTGCATGCATTTTTCTTCATTTTGCTCTTTATTTCACTAAAATCCATTCACTAACAACTTAGTTATGATCTTTTTACTAACGTTACCCAAACTCTGACTAAAACCCTAAAAAATCTTGCCCGTTTAGAGTTAGAAATAGGAAAAACCTGTGCCCTGTAAAGGGTTAACAAGGAGAGAAAGAAACAATCACCAGGATTGGACTTCAAAAGGAATACAAGTAAACAAAAAAATAGAAAATATCCAGGAAGAAATGAAATCGTTGAGAAATACGATGATAGCAAACCTAAGGGGTATAAACCAGGAAAGCTCAACTACATACTTCCAGAGAAAACAATTACAGGATCTAGAGGAAGAAATCAGCTACCAGGATGGTGAGAACAGCAACAATTCAGAAAGATGAGACGACGATAAATTAGAACAATGATAGACATCAATAAACAGCGGTACTAAAATGAACACTGGAAATATCAAGATAATACAGTGGAACTGTAACGGCATAAAAAAACCACCTCCCAGACACTATGCAACTGGGAAGCCAGAACAGAATATATGCCCTACAGGAAACCCACCTGAAACCAAATCAAAAGTATAGATGCCCATGGTTCACAGTAATCAGAAAAGACAGGGCTGAAAGGAAAGAAGGAGGGGGTCGCCTTACTAGTTCATGAACAGTTCCAAATAGTTACACAGGAAACATTCCTGACCAAGAACTTGGAGTGTGTATGTGCTACTATTACAGGTGGCCCAAAAAACGCCCAACAATAATAAACATATACTGCCCTAATGGGGCTATAGAGGATGAAGATACAGAGCAGACTCACAACAGACACCCTGATAGTAGGAGACTTCAACTGCCACCACACGGGGTGCGAGAAAGAGTAACACAGCTGGCAAAAAAACTAATGGAGTTTATTGAAGACAACCAACTAGCAGTACTCAATGATGGGAGTGTGACAAGGGTAAGCCCCAGGATAGACTGCCAGGACACAGCTATTAACTTGACAATAGCATCCATAAATCTAACAAGCAGTCAATGGGAGGTGACAGAAGACACGAACACAGACCATCTACCAATTATAATTAACACAAGAACAAAGTCGCGGCTAAGCCCCAGCAGCAACAGACCAACATTTAATTTCAAAAAAGCAAAGTGGGAACAATTCAGGAAATAAATGACCGTAGACCCCGAGGTAGACCAAGAAGGCGGTGGAGAGATAATACATGTACAGACCTACAAGCACTTGGAATTAACGACTGGCAAGAGAAGGTCCACCAAAGAGACGAATGGAGACGTATCTGCAGCAAAGAACCTCAATGGCTCGGAATGCTGAAGAAGAAGAAAGTGGGAACAGTTTAGAGAAGAGATGGCAAACACAGAGATAGAGAAACAAGAGAAGGAAAACATTGAGAAATACACTGAGAGACTAACTAAAAATATCCTACAGGTAGCCATAAAATACATCCCAAACAAAAATATGCCTGATAGCATAAAAATGAATAAACAAACGTACCAAACGCACCAAACAGAGCAGTAAGACATGCAAAAGAAAAGGAGTGGAGAAGATACTGCCAGGAACTCAGCCCAGATACACCAACATATGCCAAATAAAAAGCAATAACGGACAATTAAAATCCCCGCCATCAAAAAGCCGCTTAGCATATCGGCCTGCGGGAAGGTTAACCCTGTGTGCAACGACAGTAAGTGAATGACTGATTAAGCCACATTCCCGGCTTCGTTCCAACTCAATTCGCCCTAAAAAATAGGCTTTCCTCGAGAAAAAAATAACTTTCTCGGGAAACCTTCATTGCCCGCCTAGATTTCTAGATTCTCATCTTGCACGAGAGATTTAGATTCGATACCCTCCTCACGGGTTTACTCGAAATTTTCGGTGTCTCGCAGATAAATATTCTATATCGTAATTCCTTTCATACGACTCGGCTTCCCTCAGTCTATTCTTAGCTGGGAAAGTCCCCGATGACGCGCCAAAAATAGTGGCGGAATCCCTGACGACCCAAGACAGATAATCGCGTTTTGTCACACTGGTGTATTTCAGATAGAGTTATTATGGTAAAAATCAAAGGCAAACCAATAGACATAAATATTATACAAGTATATGCGCCAACAGCAAGCAGTAGTGATGAAGAAATACAACACTTTTACGACGAAATAGAAATGGTGATGGCTCAAATTGGATCACAAGAAACAAAGATAATACTTGGTGATTTTAATGCAAAAGTAGGAAAGGGAAAAATGGAGGATGTAGTGGGGAATTATGGTTTAGGTACAAGAAATGAAAGAGGGGAAAAGCTAATAGAATGGGCAAATATCAATGATATGATAATTGGAAACACATGGTTTAAACACCATAAAAGACGACTGTACACATGGATAAGCCCTGATAAGAAAATACGCAACCAAATTGACTACATACTAATTAATAAAAGATTTAGAAATGCTTTAATTAATGTAAAGACAATGCCTGGTGCTGACTGTAATAGTGATCATGTACCACTATGTGGACAAATAAAAGTAAGATTAAAAAGAGGGAAAAAAATGGTTAAGAACATGAGACTTAATAAAGAGGTTCTAAAAATAGATAAAGAAATGCAAGAACAATACAGAGTGACTGTGAAAAATAGGTACAATGCAATAACTAAAATACAGAGTATAGATGAACAATGGGAAATGTTAAGGGACTCCATTCATCAAACTAGCAAAGAAGTATTACCAGAGAGAGGCAAAATAGCTAAGAAAAAATGGATGAATGAAGATATCTTAAACCTGATGGACAAAAGAAACAATATAAAAATGACAAACAAGAAAACGCTAAGATAAATAAAGAAATAAAAGATAAATGTGGGAAGGCTAAAGAAAGTTGGTTAAACGAGCAATGCAAAAATATTGAATTAAATTCCATTAAAGATACAAAAAATATGCACAGACAAATCAGTGAGCTCACAGGAAAAAAAATAAGAATAAATACAGGGTGTTTGAAATCAAAAACAGGAAAGATAATATTAGAGGAAGATGCTATAATGAAGAGGTGGAATGAGTATATAAGAGAATTATATGAAGGAGAAAGGGCAGAATTAACAGAAGATAGTAACTTAGAAGGTCCACCTATTCTGAAAGAAGAAGTCGCTGACGCTATGAAACGTATGAAGAAAGGAAAAACAGCTGGGCCAGATGAAATCACAATAGAAGAATTAGAAGTATTGGGAGAATTTGGAGTAGATATATTAACCAAAATGTTGAATGATATTTACAGCAGTGGATATTTACCCAGTGATATGCTGAAATCTGTATTTATAGCTATACCAAAAAGACCAGGAGCAATTGATTGTGAAGATTTTCGTACAATTAACCTTATAAACCATATCACTAAGCTTCTACTCAGAATCATAATGAGAAGAACCAAAAAGAAAATAAAAATGCAAATTAGTGAAGAACAGTATGGATTTGTGGAAGGAAAGGGCACAAACAATGCAATTTATACATTGCGGACACTAATAGAAAGGTCAATAGAGAAACAGAGGGACATATATTTGTGCTTCATAGATTATACTAAGGCATTTGATAAAGTAAAACATGATGAACTGATTAAAATGTTAGAAGATATCAACACTGATGGAAAAGATTTAAGAATAATAAAGAATATTTACTGGAACCAAGTAGCAGCAATTAAAATGGGAAATAAAGAGGGTAGTTACGAACAGATAAAGCTAGGAGTACGACAAGGGTGTGTCTTGTCACCATATCTTTTCTCCCTGTATAGCGAAGTAATAATGAGAGAGATCAAAGAGATGCCAGGAATACTAGTTGGAGGTTATAATATAAATAATATACGCTATGCAGATGACACAGTATTGGTGGCGGATAATTCAACAGACCTACAACAATTATTAGACGTTGTAGTAACAGAGAGTGCAAGGAAAGGACTCAACTTGAATATCAAGAAAACAGTAACAATGGTAATATCAAAGAAAATGGTGACACCAAAATGTGACATAGAAATAGAAGGGAAAATCCTTAACCAAGTTGATAATTTTAGATGCCTAGGGGCATTTATAACATCAGATGGAAGATGTACAACAGAGATTAGGAGCAGAATAGGGCAGGCAAAAGCCGCATTTCATAAAATGAAGAGTATCTTATGCAATAAGTCACTGTCACTGAATGTAAGAAAGAGAGTGCTGAAATGCTATGTAGAACCAGTTTTGCTGTATGGCAGTGAATCTTGGAATGTAAATGAACAAATTAAGAAGAAATTAGAAGCAACAGAGATGTGGTTCCTGAGACGAATGTTGCGAATTCCTTGGACTTCCAGAGTAACTAACGACGACTGCCTGAAACAGGCTAATGAAACTAGAACATTATATACAACAATAAGACAGAGACAAACAGCTTTCCTCGGTCATGTGATGAGAAGAGAGGCATTGGAGAACATCGTAACAACTGGAAAGATCGAGGGGAAGAGAGGCAGAGGTAGACCAAGAGAAGTGATGCTGGATGGATTGAGACGGTGGCATGGAGGAATATCAGCAGCAGAGTTGATCCAGAAAACCAAAGACCGAGATCTATGGAGAGCCATGAACGCCTACGCCAGCCGGCACGGCACTTGATGATGATGATTGTTACTTTAATTAATTTTGCCTCATATTGTTACTTTAATTAATTTTGCCTCATATTGTTACTTTACACTATCCAGTGCCGCCCACCGGCCGCTGGAACGCAAATTATTCCTCCTCACGACGTGACGTCAGAAGTGGAGAAAGATGATGATGATGATGATGATGATGATGATGATGATGATGATGATGATGATGATGATGATGATGATGATGATGATGATGATGATGATGATGATGATGATGATGATTGTTACTTTAATTCTCGTTGCCGCACATTGCTACCTCTTCTTCTTTCACTCTCTATCCCCCATTGCTACACAGGCCCTCAACAAACTCACCCTACTCCCTTCTACCCTGAGCTGTCCCATGCAGCTCCCATGTCATCCCACTATTATCCATTTCCGTTTTCACTTCTCTTCACCGTGTGTATTAAGTCTTCCTCTATTTAAAACAAAAATTCCCTGTGAATTCCAAACGCATTTCTAGTTGTACAGTTCTCATATTTTCTCAGAGTATGTCCTATCCAATGCCTGCTTCCTTTCTTCACCTAGTGGTTCATTGGTATTTATCTAGTTCTCTCAATGAGCTTAACGTTGGTGATTCTGTCATATCATTTTATTCCTTCTAGTTTGCACAGACACAAATTAGTGAATGTTTTTGTTTCGTTTTTATATTACTTTTAATCGTTTTGATTGTTATCTATGTGTATGATCCACACAGTAGTACTTCTTAATCGTGTGTCGTGCCGATAAGCGTGGACGGTTATGTTTCACCATCTCACTCGATCACGCGATTCGTGGATCAGCTCAGTTTTCTTGTCTTGACCATACCACATGGTCAAGCCATCCTGGTATTTACTTCTCTGCCTTCCCTTCGTTCTCTTTCCCTCGATCTTGCCAGTTGTCACCAAGTTCTCCAGTTTATTTCTTTCATAGCGTGACCAAAAAATTTTACTGTCTGCATCTAACTTCTCTAATCTGTTCAGAAAGATGGGGATACCCAGATACTGACAAAAGAGGAGATGAAATGGAGGACTGAGAAATAGACTCAAATCTCCATCTACTCAAGAAAGTGGATGACACACCGAGCTTCTACTCCAGAAGATGGTTTACCACTTCTACTCCAGACTTAGCTTTCTGCACAGGAGACATCCTCCACAAAATCGATCTCCATGTGCTTGACCAATTAGCAGGTAGTGACCACAGACCAATCAAGCTTGTAATGAATATGGAGTATGTTCCACAGGAGCAAAAGTCTTTTACAAACGAGCAGATTGGGAAAGATTTGCCATGCTAACAGACACATATTGTGAAAACATAAATACACGATATGGCAACATGAAGAAAATGGTGGAAAGTCTAAACAGAGCAATAATACAGGCGGCCACTGAGTCTATTCCAAGAGGGGCGAGGAAAAATTACAAACCATACAGGACTGAAGAACTACAAATTTTGGAGGACAAAGTTGAAGATGCCAGGAAGACAGCACAGCGAGAGAGAACAAACAACTGAAGCGAACATCTCTCTCAAAGCCATCTCAGCAAAATATACAATAATAGTAAATCAAACAACAAGAGATTGTTGGAGGGAAAAAACAGATAACCTGAATTTTGACAGGGATGGAAACAAACTATGGAAACTAGTGAAAGCCATGAACAATGAAGGACCTAGAAACAAACAAATAACAATTAAACAAGGAAATGCCTTGCTTACAGGAAAAAAGGCTGCAAATGCACTAATGGAACACTATGCCAGTGCAAACCACATTGATATTACAACTGAACAGAAGAAAGCAATTAAAGATAAACAGATACATCATAGTAATACAGAGACAGAGACAACTCCAAACTCTTCTCCTGGAAACCATGCCTCCCATTATTTATCTTTCCAAAAACACCGTGATGTTTAACATGGTCCTATTATTTCAGTTTCATCACAACGCCGGTCAAGTGGCACTTTAGCTTGCAATCGAAAACATCTACTTCACCGAAACCTTGAATGAGCTGGTTGGTATAGAATGTATTCTTTGGTATAGAATGTGCTGTTTAGTATAGAATGAGCTCTTTGATAAAGAATGTGTTCTTTTGTTTAGAACGTATTCTTTGGTATAGATCGTATTCTTTGGTATAGACCGTGTTCTTTGTTATAGAATGTGTTCTTTGGATTAGTATGTGTTCTCTTGCATATAATGTGTTCTGTGGTATAGAATGTGTTCTTTTGTGTAGAATGTGTTCTTTGGTATAGAATGTGTTCTTTGGTATAGAATGTGGATTTTGGTATAGAATTAACTGTTTAGTATTTAATGAGCTTTTTGTGCACACTGAGCCGTTTGACAAAACGTGAATTGCTCTTGTGCAGGCCAGATTGTGGTTATTTGGTTTAGAATGGTTGACTGGTATAGAACTGGTTGGATGTTCGTAGATTGGATGTTTCGTGTAGAACTGATTGTTTGCTAAAGAATGGGTTGTTGGTATGAAATGCGGTGTGTGGTAGTAATCTGTTTGCTATAAAATGTGCGATTTGATAGGTTATTTGGTATGAATTGCTTTCTTTAGTATAAAATGGTTTGTTTGGTATAGAAAGGATGTGTTGGTATAGAACGACTTATTCGGTATAGAACGAGTTATGTGATATAGAATGTGATCTTTGCTATAGAACGAGTTATGTGGTATAGTTTGTGAACTTTGGTATAGAACCAGTTATGTGGTATATTTTGTGAACTTTGGTATAGAACCAGTTATGTGGTATATATTGTGATCTGTGGTATAGAACGAGATTTATGGTATAGAATGTGATCTTTGCTATAGAACGAGTTATGTGGTATAGAATGTGATCTTTGGTATAGAACGAGTTATGTGATATAGAATGTGATCTTTGGTATAGAACTAATTATGTGATACAGGATGTGATCTTTGGTATAGAACGAGTTATGTGATACAGGATGTGATCTTTGGTATAGAACGAGTTATGTGATATAGAATGTGATCTTTGGTATAGAACGAGTTGTGTGATATAGAATGTGAACTTTTGTATACAACCAGTTATGTGATATATAATGTGGTCTTTGGTATAGAAAGATTTATCTACAAATTATGTTATATAGAATGTGTTCTGTGGTATAGAATGTGATATGTGGTACAGAATGTACTCTGTGGTATAAAACGTGTTTTGTTGTATAGAACGAGTTATGTGGTATAGAACGACTTGCTTGATATAGAATAAGTTATGTGGTATAAAACGAGTTATGCGATATAGAGCGAGTTATGTGGTATAGAACGAGTTATGCAGTATAGAACGAGTAATGTGGTATAGAACGAGTTATGTGATATAGAGCGAGTTATGTGGTATAGAATAAGTTATGTGGGATAGAATAAGTTATGTGGTATAGAATAAGTTATGTGGTATAGAACGAGTTATGCGATATAGAACGAGTTATGTGGTATAGAACAAGTTATGTGGTATAGAACGAGTAATGTGGTATAGAACGAGTTATGTGATATAGAGCGTGTTATGTGGTATAAAACGAGTTATATGGTATAGAAAGGCTTGTTTGGTATAGAACGAGTTATGTGATATAGAACGAGTTATGTGGTATAGACCGAGTTATGTGGTATAGAACGAGTTATGTGGTATAGAACTAGTTATGTGGTATAGAACGAGTTATGTGGTATAGAACGAGTTATGTGGTATAGAACGAGTTATGTGATATAGAGCGGGTTATGTGGTATAGAACGAGTTATGTGATATAGAAAGGCTTGCTTGGTATAGAACGAGTTATGTGGTATAGAATGTGATCTTTGGTATAGAACGAGTTATGTGGTATAGTGCGAGTTATGTGATATAGAGCGAGTTATGTGGTATAGAATGTGATCTTTGGTATAGAACGAGTTATGTGATATAGAATGTGATCTTTGGTATAGAACGAGTTATGTGGTATAGAACGAGTTATGTGATATAGAGCGAGTTATGTGGTATAGAACGAGTTATGTGATATAGATAGGCTTATTTGGTATAGAACGAGTTATGTGATAAAGAATGTGATCTTTGGTATAGAACGAGTTATGTGGTATAGAACGAGCTATGTGATATAGAGCGAGTTATGTGGTATAGAACGAGTTATGTGGTGTCATAAGTAAAGAATATCGTAGTAGTTATTTGTTCTTCTTTACTATTTTAGTGTCGTCCCTGGAGTGAGGGGAATCAACACCCACATTTATTTTTATTCAATATCACTATCCTGGAGTAGTAATAGTAGTAGTAGTAGTAGTAGTAGTAGTAGTAGTAGTAGTAGTAGTAGTAGTAGTAGTAGTAGTAGTAGTAGTAGTAGTAGTAGTAGTAGTAGTAGCAATAACAGTTATAGCAGTTATAGTAGTAGTAGTAGTAGTAGTAGTAGTAGTAGTAGTAGTAGTAGTAGTAGTAGTAGTAGTAGTAGTAGTAGTAGTATTAGCAGTGGTGGTGGTGGTGGTGGTAGTAGTAGTAGTAGTAGTAGACTGGCTGGTTCGTTGGTTGGGTGGCTGGTTTGTTAGTTGCTTGTTTTATTGGATATGCGGTTGTTTGTTTGGGTTGGAGTTGGTTGGATGATTGGTTGTATTAGATGGTCGGCTATTCGGATGGTTTTCAGATGATTGGTTGTTTGGATGATTGGTGTTTGGTTAGTTGTTTAGCTGGATGGCTGTGTGATTGGTTGTTTGTTTGGTTGTTTAAATGATTGGTTGTTGGGATGGTTGTTTATATGTTTTTGGTTGTTTCAATGGTTGGTTATGTGTTTGATTGGTTGGTTGATTAGTTGTTTGTTCGGTTGGTTATAAATCTTCTGGAAGACTCAGATGTAACCCTGAAGATAAGCGCACAACTTGTGTGTCTTCTGGGCCCTGAAAATAGAGTGCATCTGTTGGCATGAGATTGCTGAAGAGACATTTCTATTGACCAGATACCAAAGTACTCTCGCCACGGTGAATGTGTTTTAGAGCTCTTCTATCCAGTTCCGAGCTAAGAAACAAGCGGGTTGTGCAAGACCGGTCCTGGAACTTTACATCTATGGAGAGAAATATTGGGATTATGCTGATCGTGATTCAGCACAGCACATGCGGAATGGCTGAGATTAGGTCCAGGTTGTTCAAGTTCCCTCCACAGGTTTTTAGGTAAATATACATAGTGATTGCTCCAGTAATTTACTTTGGTTCGTTCTCTCATGTGTATTCTGTTTTCTTTGAATAAAATTTGGTGAAGCTGCGGTAAATCTGTGGAAATTTAAACAATATAAAAATAAAATAACACAAAGTAATGCAGCTTACAGAACAGAATTACGAAACATACAGGACGTTGCGGCGACCATCCTTCATCAGCAAACACATACATACACAAAATACAACATATAGTCACGGAGAAGACCCCCCGGTGACTACATTAAGTCTTAAGGACAGGATGAGAAGAATAAAGCGATGAAAAAAAATGAGAGCAATGAAGAGAAAATGAAAATGTGAAAAAAAATGTTGATACTATCTCGGAGTTCCAGGTTGTACTACTAGTACGAATGTCATCTTAATCCTTTTTTTCATCTTAATCTTCTTTTTAAAATGTGGCAGATGATTTCCAGATGGGTGTATCGGACGCGGGACACCTTGCTTAAGACCGAGATGTTTTCCGGAAGTTTGTTATGGGAGCGAGGTTCTGCAAAGGACATGCTACTGAATGGATGAATGAAATGGTTCAACTATACTTGATAAACATACATTTAAAAATCACTGGCAACTAGTCGAAGAAATTGTCGTTTCTGTAGCAAGGATACTTTGTCAAGGTCTCACATCCGAGGTTGCGACGCGTTGTCTGTACCAACGCCAGACACCATAACAACACGCAACCCTGAGTAATGTTAAACACGGCAGAGAGAACGCGGCGTCTTTACCGACGCCTGGATAAGCAGCCACGCACAGCAATTGAGTTCACCCCGTGAACCGTGCAGGGGACACCAGCTGACGTGAGCGTGTAGCGTGTAGGACGCCAGAACTGGCAGACGGGCTTAGGTTGTTGAACCGACAGGTCGCGAGTTGTGTTTGAATCTGCCTTGAGAGCTAGCCTGTACGACAGTGGGAGACTGAGTCGAATGCTTGAATAGTTTGACTTGTAAGTGAGATGTTTATTGCTTGCATGTATTATTATGTATTGTAGTGATATTGTTCATGCTGAAAATTGTTCAGTGCGCGAT
>JACEFZ010014678.1:10000-30000 GCA_014155875.1 Cepaea nemoralis | reverse complement strand
CACGAACAATAAACCAGGTAGTTGAGGCAGCCTTGTTGCATGCACGAACAATAAACCAGGAGTGAGGCAGCCTTGTTGCATGCACGAACAATAAACCAGGCAGTTGAGGCAGCCTTGTTGCATGCACGAACAATAAACCAGGCAGTTGAGGCAGCTTGTTGCATGCACGAACAATAAACCAGGCAGTTGAGGCAGCCTTGTTGCATGCACGAACAATAAACCAGGCAGTTGAGGCAGCCTTGTTGCATGCACGAACAATAAACCAGGTAGTTGAGGCAGCCTTGTTGCATGCACGAACAATAAACCGAGGCAGTTGAGGCAGCCTTGTTGCATGCACGAACAATAAACCAGGTAGTTGAGGCAGCCTTGTTGCATGCACGAACAATAAACCAGGTAGTTGAGGCAGCCTTGTTGCATGCACGAACAATAAACCAGGTAGTTGAGGCAGCCTTGTTGCATGCACGAACAATAAACCAGGTAGTTGATGGCAGCCTTGTGGCAGGCACGAACAATAAACCAGTAGTTGAGGCAGCCTTGTTGCATGCACGAACAATAAACCAGTAGTTGAGGCAGCCTTGTTGCATGCACGAACAATAAACCAGGCAGTTGAGGCAGCCTTGTTGCATGCACGAACAATAACCAGGTAGTTGCGGCAGCCCTGTTGCATGCACGAACATATACCAAGGTAGTTGAGGCAAGACTTGTTGCATGCACGAACAATAGACCAGGCAGTTGAGGCAGCCTTGTTGCATGCACGAACAATAAACCAGGCTAGTTGAGGCAGCCTTGTTGCAATGCACGAACAATAAACCAGGTAGTTGAGGCAGCCTTGTTGCATGCACGAACAATAAACCAGGTAGTTGAGGCAGCCTTGTTGCATGCACGAACAATAAACCAGGTAGTTGAGCAGCCTTGTTGATGCACTCACGAACAATAACCAGGTAGTTGAGGCAGCCTTGTTGCATGCACGAACATAAACCAGGTAGTTGAGGCAGCCTTGTTGCATGCACGAACAATAACCAGGTAGTTGAGGCAGCCTTGTTGCATGCACGAACAATAAACCAGGTAGTTGAGGCAGCCTTGTTGCATGCACGAACAATAAACCAGGTAGTTGAGGCAGCCTTGTTGCCTGCACGAACAATAAACCAAGGTAGTTGAGGCAGCCTTGTTGCATGCAACGAACAATAAACCAGGTAGTTGAGGCAGCCTTGTTGCATGCACGAACAATAAACCAGGTAGTTGAGGCAGCCTTGTTGCATGCACGAACAATAAACCAGGCAGTTGAGGCAGCCTTGTTGCATGCACGAACAATAACCAGGCAGTTGAGGCAGCCTTGTTGCATGCACGAACAATAAACCAGGTAGTTGAGGCAGCCTTGTTGCATGCACGAACAATAAACCAGGTGGTTGAGGCAGCCTTGTTGCATGCACGAACAATAAACCAGGTGGTTGAGGCAGCCTTGTTGCACGCACGAACAATAAACCAGGTGGTTGAGGCAGCCTTGTTGCACGCACGAACAATAAACCAGGTAGTTGAGGCAGCCTTGTTGCATGCACGAACAATAAACCAGGTAGTTGAGGCAGCCTTGTTGCATGCACGAACAATAAACCAGGTAGTTGAGGCAGCCTTGTTGCATGCACGAACAATAAACCAGGTAGTTAAGGCAGCCTTGTTGCATGCACGAACAATAAACCAGGTAGTTGAGGCAGCCTTGTTGCATGCACGAACAATAAACCAGGTAGTTGAGGCAGCCTTGTTGCATGCACGAACAATAAACCAGGTAGTTGAGGCAGCCTTGTTGCATGCACGAACAATAAACCAGGCAGTTGAGGCAGCCTTGTTGCATGCACGAACAATAAACCAGGCAGTTGAGGCAGCCTTGTTGCATGCACGAACAATAAACCAGGCAGTTGAGGCAGCCTTGTTGCATGCACGAACAATAAACCAGGCAGTTGAGGCAGCCTTGTTGCATGCACGAACAATAAACCAGGCAGTTGAGGCAGCCTTGTTGCATGCACGAACAATAAACCAGGCAGTTGAGGCAGCCTTGTTGCATGCACGAACAATAAACCAGGCAGTTGAGGCAGCCTTGTTGCATGCACGAACAATAAACCAGGTAGTTGAGGCAGCCTTGTTGCATGCACGAACAATAAACCAGGCAGTTGAGGCAGCCTTGTTGCATGCACGAACAATAAACCAGGCGGTTGAGGCAGCCTTGTTGCATGCACGAACAATAAACCAGGCGGTTGAGGCAGCCTTGTTGCATGCACGAACAATAAACCAGGTGGTTGAGGCAGCCTTGTTGCATGCACGAACAATAAACCAGGTGGTTGAGGCAGCCTTGTTGCATGCACGAACAATAAACCACGTAGTTGAGGCAGCCTTGTTGCATGCACGAACAATAAACCAGGTAGTTGAGGCAGCCTTGTTGCATGCACGAACAATAAACCAGGTAGGTGAGGCAGCCTTGTTGCATGCACGAACAATAAACCAGGTAGTTGAGGCAGCCTTGTTGCATGCACGAACAATAAACCAGGTAGTTGAGGCAGCCTTGTTGCATGCACGAAGAATAAACCAGGTAGTTGAGGCAGCCTTGTTGCATGCACGAACAATAAACCAGGCAGTTGAGGCAGCCTTGTTGCATGCACGAACAATAAACCAGGCAGTTGAGGCAGCCTTGTTGCATGCAACGAACAATAAACCAGGCTGTTGAGGCAGCCTTGTTGCATGCACGAACAATAAACCAGGCAGTTGAGGCAGCCTTGTTGCATGCACGAACAATAAACCAGGTAGTTGAGGCAGCCTTGTTGCATGCACGAACAATAAACCAGGTAGTTGAGGCAGCCTTGTTGCATGCACGAACAATAAACCAGGTAGTTGAGGCAGCCTTGTTGCATGCACGAACAATAAACCAGGCAGTTGAGGCAGCCTTGTTGCATGCACGAACAATAAACCAGGCAGTTGAGGCAGCCTTGTTGCATGCACGAACAATAAACCAGGCAGTTGAGGCAGCCTTGTTGCATGCACGACAATAAACCAGGTAGTTGAGGCAGCCTTGTTGCATGCACGAACAATAAACCAGGTGGTTGAGGCAGCCTTGTTGCATGCACGAACAATAAACCAGGTAGTTGAGGCAGCCTTGTTGCATGCACGAACAATAAACCAGGTAGTTGAGGCAGCCTTGTTGCATGCACGAACAATAAACCAGGTAGTTGAGGCAGCCTTGTTGCATGCACGAACAATAAACCAGGTAGTTGAGGCAGCCTTGTTGCATGCACGAACAATAAACCAGGTAGTTGAGGCAGCCTTGTTGCATGCACGAACAATAAACCAGGTAGTTGAGGCAGCCTTGTTGCATTGCACGAACAATAAACCAGGTAGTTGAGGCAGCCTTGTTGCATGCACGAACAATAAACCAGGTAGTTGAGGCAGCCTTGTTGCATGCACGAACAATAAACCAGGTAGTTGAGGCAGCCTTGTTGCATGCACGAACAATAAACCAGGCAGTTGAGGCAGCCTTGTTGCATGCACGAACAATAAACCAGGTAGTTGAGGCAGCCTTGTTGCATGCACGAACAATAAACCAGGTAGTTGAGGCAGCCTTGTTGCATGCACGAACAATAAACCAGGAAGTTGAGGCAGTCCTTGTTGCATGCACGAACAATAAACCAGGTAGTTGAGGCAGCCTTGTGCATGCACGAACAATAAACCAGGTAGTTGAGGCAGCCTTGTTGCATGCACGAACAATAAACCAGGTAGTTGAGGCAGCCTTGTTGCATGCACGAACAATAAACCAGGTAGTTGAGGCAGCCTTGTTGCATGCACGAACAATAAACCAGGTAGGTGAGGCAGCCTTGTTGCATGCACGAACAATAAACCAGGTAGTTGAGGCAGCCTTGTTGCATGCACGAACAATAAACCAGGTAGTTGAGGCAGCCTTGTTGCATGCACGAAGAATAAACCAGGTAGTGAGGCAGCCTTGTTGCATGCACGAACAATAAACCAGGCAGTTGAGGCAGCCTTGTTGCATGCACGAACAATAAACCAGGCAGTTGAGGCAGCCTTGTTGCATGCACGAACAATAAACCAGGCAGTTGAGGCAGCCTTGTTGCATGCACGAACAATTAAACCAGGCAGTTGAGGCAGCCTTGTTGCATGCACGAACAATAAAACCAGGTAGTTGAGGCAGCCTTGTTGCATGCACGAACAATAAACCAGGTAGTTGAGGCAGCCTTGTTGCATGCACGAACAATAAACCAGGTAGTTGAGGCAAGCCATGTTGCATGCACGAACAATAAACCAGGTAGTTGAGGCAGCCTTGTTGCATGCACGAACAATAAACCAGGCAGTTGAGGCAGCCTTGTTGCATGCACGAACAATAAACCAGGTAGTTGAGGCAGCCTTGTTGCATGCACGAACAATAAACCAGGTAGTTGAGGCAGCCTTGTTGCATGCACGAACAATAAACCAGGCAGTTGAGGCAGTCTTGTTGCATGCACGAACAATAAACCAGGTAGTTGAGGCAGCCTTGTTGCATGCACGAACAATAAACCAGGTAGTTGAGGCAGCCTTGTTGCATGCACGAACAATAAACCAGGCAGTTGAGGCAGCCTTGTTGCATGCACGAACAATAAACCAGGCAGTTGAGGCAGCCTTGTTGCATGCACAAACAATAAACCAGGTAGTTGAGGCAGCCTTGTTGCATGCACGAACAATAAACCAGGTAGTTGAGGCAGCCTTGTTGCATGCACGAACAATAAACCAGGTAGTTGTGCAAGGATTATTTTAGTTACATGTTCTTTACATAACGTCGCTTTAGAGCACCGCACAATTTGTCTTATGAGTCAAATGACAAAGCTGTTGCTGAGAATAATTATGAGAAGAATAAGAAACAAGATTCAACCAGAAATTAGTGATCAACAATGTGGATTTGTGGAGAGAAAGGTCGCAAACTTCGCTATATGTTTTCTCAGGACACTCTTGAAAGAGCTATAGAAGTAAAACCATATCTGTACTTGTGCTTCATAGACTACACAAAAGCGTTTGACAATGTTAAATATGAGGAAGGAGATAATCAAACTACTAGGACAACTAAACATTGACGGCAAAGATCTGCGAATAATGAGGAACATATACTGGCAGCAAACAGCAGTCATAAGAATCATCAAGCCTATTAGAACATTTCAGTGTATAAAGAAGGGCGTTAAAAAGGTTGTATATTGTCTCCTGATTTGTTCTCATTGTACAGTGAATATATAATGAGATCTACAGAAAATATGCCAGGGATCCTGGTAGGTGGACGCAATATAAATAACTTACGTTATGCTGATTAACACCGTCTTGATAGCAACAAGTCAAAAGGAACTAAAGTAAATGATTGATACAGTGGTTGTACAATGTGAAAAAAATGGACCTTAGCTTAAGTAATAGAAAGACAGAGTCATGGTGATATCAAAGAAAAAGACTGTGCTTAAATGTACAATTAAAGTAAATGACGTTATTTTGGGGATATGTGCAGGCATTCAGATATCTAGACACACTGTTAAAATAAGATGGAAGATGCCCGGGAAGGTTAACCCGGTCAAAAAATGCCCGCAGAAGTCGGATGTGTCGGTCTAACGGCGCAAGAACGCAGCTCTGCTGTAAACAGGCACAACGCAATCACGTCCGAAAAAAATCTCCGGATGAACGCGGAAGAAGAAGACGATGGAAGATGCATCAGCGTTCTATCAAATGAAGAACATTTTGTGCAATCCATCCTTGTCCTTGGAAGTTAGACAAAAGGGTTCTTGCATGTTACGTTTTAACATATGGCTGCGAAACCTGGACAATTAGTAAAGAGGCGAACAAATTCCTAGAATGTGGTTTTGTGGAGGAATGCTGAAAATTCATTGCACTGCCATGAGCAATCTGGACATTTTGGGGGAAGCTAAGTCATAAAGACAGCTTTTCACAGACATCAGAAAGTAGCACTCATCATTTTTGGCCACACTATGAGAAGACAGAAACTGGAACATGTGACAATCGGAAAAATCTATGAAACGAGAGAAAATGGATGAATGTCTTGTGTCATGACACGGAAGGAAGTCAACACATGAACTGATCAATGCCTTTGGAGAAGCACGATCGCCTACGCCAGCCGGCAAGGCACTGGATGATGATGATGATAATATCAGAAATGTAAAAGTGTGTTCACTGCCCATCATCTAGAAAGCCATTATCAACCAGGCTTACACACATTACACATGATGATGATGGTAAACAGATAAACTACTCGTTCTCCACAAGTACCAGTTTCAAGACAACGCCAAATCAACAACAGTGCAATCTGCGACTTCCCTGAGAAAATGGGAGCAGTCTGTTCTACTTACAACAGGAATAAATATGAAATGCGAACAATGAAAACAGGCTAAGCACACTTTTAATATAATTTGCAGAGGCAAATTGTAAAGTGAAAGTAACTTACGTAAAACTTCCTGACACAAGATGGAAAAACCAATTCAAGCACACAAGATTTAAAAGAACGTATTGAAGTCCGACCTCATACCTGTATGGCTAAACTGTTTTGCAGAAACCGAATCATCTGTTCTCACGCTAGCTGCAGTTCGTGTAAAAGAAAACTAGGTAGTGATAAAATCAGGTGAAATACTGCATCATCACCACCTTTCACCTGCAAAGTGTAAGGAAAAAGAAGGAGGTAAAATCAGGCAGGAAAATTATTTATACAAATTGAGCACGTGCACTTGTTTATGTCAATTAAATCCGGGCAGAGTGTCGAGTTCTTTGCCGTTTCACATGATGGTTAAGTGATAGATAAAGTAAATACAACATGTGGACAACTAAGTTAATATATAAAGGTAAAGATTGTTGTACTAGATACAGCCATTTTGGTGTGAAGTGGTTAAACACGTTTGTTGCATATCCTTGTTGTTTGTCCATCAAGAATGATGATGACCATTCATTTCATCCAGTGGGGTTGAAGGTGTGGAGCCGTGGGTTCTAAGATGACTGATAAGGCCTATTTTGGCTCGAAATGTTCTTTGACAATGGGGACAAAGAATGCTTGCCGTCTCTGGAGGAGGAATTCCTGCAGTGGTTTTTCTGTCCTGCCTTTTCTTCACAGCTCTTGCAGTCCTGGTTGCCTCACATATGGACTGCACCTTTGCGCAATGATGCACGCCACGAATTTCGGTCTCTGGCTGCAGCCCTCCCAGGTGTCAGTGATGAATTCCAAAAGCATTCAGTGAAATTTTCAGAGTGTCTTTAAAACGTTTCCTCTGGCCACCTTGGGAGCGTTTACCACAACGCAGTTCGCTGTAAAAAATTCGTTTAGGGAGCCTGTGATCTGGCATGCGAGTCAAGTGACCAGCCCAGCAAATCTGATTCTTCATTAGTAAGAGTGTGAATACTGGGCATGGATGCTCTTTCTAGGACTTCAGTGTCTGGAATCTTGTCTTGCCATTTAATCTTTCAGTAGCTTCCTTAGGCAGACTGTGTGGAAGTGGTTTAATTTCCTAGCTTTTCGCTGATAAACAGTCCAGGTTTTACAAGCATATAGCAGTGTGGATAATACAACTGCTTTGTAGACTTTTAGCTTTGTTTGCAGGCTTATTCCAGTTCTGTCCCATACATTCTTGTACAGTCTGCCAAAGGCTGCACTGGCCTTGGAGATTCTTGCATTCACTTCGTCATCGATTGTGGCAGCTTGTGACAGGGTGCTGCCAAGATAGGTAAATTTGTCCACAAACACTTAGTCCTATGATCATTCACTTTGATATTCGGCACAGTGTGATTATTCCCTGGAGCTGGCTGGTACATAACTACAGTCTTCTCCAAGTTGATATTGAGCCCAAAGTTGGCACAGGCATGTGAGAAAGCTGAAACATTATGTTGCATGTCCGCCTCTGAGTTGGCGTATAGAGCGCAATCATCAGCAAACAGGAGCTGTATATATATATATGCATATCCTATACAGAACGTCGCAGTCCAGTCCAGCATTTTGGCTGTTTTTGATTCCTGGGAAAGTTTACATTCAGTAGTTTGACATTACTTTCTGAACGACCGGCACTAATACCATTGAATGGAAACCAACCCAAAGGGGTCGGCTTCCAAATCGTCTGCAGCTGTGAATCGAATGCGGTATGCGGATTATGAATTGCTTCGTAAGCCCAACGCCACAGAGCCGGTTCATGGCTCATGTGAAGTGTTAGGCCTTCACATTTTGTTGGTTACGCAGGATGGGGTGGGGTCGCCAGTTTCCTTCTTTGTCGTCTTTACTTCCCAGATAATTCCCAGAAAGTTCTGAAAATTGTTTTGTACTCACGTTCTTTAAGGCTGGATCGACCTCAGCGCTGTGCTTGTATGAACAAGTATTCGTGTCTGTGTGGATTCGCGATCTTAAACTACCCCCTGGGGACTCGGGTCATGCTCTACTTCTTTTCTCACTTATGTTATATATATATATATATATATATGTTATATATATATATATATATATATATATATATATATATATATATATATATATATATATATATATATATATATATATATATATATATATTGTTGAATTGCTAAATTGTGAAGCTCCAAGTAACACTTTTCCACAGGAAGAGGTCCTAACGTGTGAACCACAAATTGAAGAACCTGCATTTGAAGAAATCCTATATGTAATCACACGACGTAAAAAATAATAAGGCAACTGGGGCTGATGGAATTGCTGCTGAATTTATAAAGGCAGGTGGTCAACATTACATCTAAAGCTATACGAACTAAAAAAAAAAATCTGGGGACAGAAAAATTTACCCCATGACTGGAAAGAGTCATTATTGATATCTATCTTTAAGAAAGGAACAAGTTCCAATGTGAAAATTATAGAGGAATATCACTACTGTCCACAAGTTATAAGATACATCCGCAGTATTACTAAATAGACAAAAAACCTATTCAAAGCCCTATTAGGTGACTACCGGGCGGGTTTTGACAAAACAGATAACAATAGATCAATTGTATCTTACGAAAAATAGCCGAAAAAAATTTGGGAATATAAAAGAGTATCCAAAAACATTTTTGTGGATTTTACAAAGGTTTATGATAGTGTCCATAGGAAAGTCTTGGAATGCTATGCAGGAATGTGGATTACCAAGGAATTAAAAATGACCAGACTATGCGGGAAAGATACTTATAATATAGTAACATATAAAGGCAGGAAATCAGACCCTTTCCAAAGAACATCTGGCTTGAAACAGGGTGATGCGCTATCGCCGCTACTCTTCAATCTGGCTCTAGAGAAAGTTGTAAGGAAGGTAAAGGAGGAATGTGTTATTGGAGGAACATCCAAGCTGCTTGGTTATGCAGATGATATAGATATTATAGGGGAAAATGAACAAAAGACATTAGAAATATTGACTCACTTAAAGGGAAAAGCCCAACAAATGGGGCTGGTTATCAACCAAGATAAGACAGAATATATGGTAATTTCAAGAGAAGGAATGGCTAAAAACTCTGGCCACATACAATAGATAATATGACCATTAAAAGAACGGAAACATACAAATACCTGGGTACAATCTTCAACTGCTCCAACATCATAAGGGAAGAAATACAAACTAGAATCAATTCTGGAAATAAGATATACTATGCACTACAACATCTACTAAAATCAAATACGCTATCTCGTAACACCAAAATCACAATATACAAAACACTGATCAGACCAGTTGTGCTGTATGGCTCTGAAACCTGAAGTACAACGAAAGGAGACAAAGCCTTGTTACAAACCTTTGAGAACAAAGTTTTATGACGCATCTTTGGACCCATTAGGGATACACAAAGAGGAGAGTGGAAAAGAAGAAGTAACAAAGACATTTATGATCTGTTTAAGTCCTCGCTAATCACTGGTATCATGAAGGCTAATAGACTACAATGGCTGGGGCATATAGAAAGAATGGAAGATAATAGGGAAACAAAACTCGCTTACACCCAGGAAATAAATGACTGTAGACCCCGAGGTAGACCAAGAAGAAGGTGGAGAGATAATATATATACAGACCTACAAGCACTTGGAATCAACGACTGGCAAGAGAAGGTCAACCAGAGAGACGAATGGAGACGCATTGTATCTGCAGCAAAGAACCTCAATGGCTCGGAACGCTGAAGAAGAAGTAAAAAAAAAAAAAAAATATATATATATATATATATATATATATATATATATATATATATATATATATATATATATATATATATATATATATATAAGATTTATTTAAAATTTGGGTTTTTGGACGTGAGAAAACAATTACTCACCTGAATGTGTGAAATGAAAATCCCCTCCATGGATGGTACTCTATTTCGGACAGGACACATTTCTCCCATCATTCCATTGTTGGAAGCATTTTAGAAACACCTCTTTGGGAACGGAGTACAGCGTGGACGTGGCTTTCCACATAATGTGTTCTTGTAACTCCTATCGAGTCTCTTTCAGTGGCATGTTCACCTTGGGGACACAGCCAAAAATCTCAAGAAGCCATGACGCTTCATGGCTCATGTATTCTGAGGCGAACAATAATGGCTTGTTCTGGTCTGTCCATAACGTGGTAGTCGTCTTGAACAGGTTTTGCTGGCTTTCTGACTGATTTGATAATTCTTTTCTGTTGATGGTATGTAACGGGCACATCAGGCTGTTCGTCTTTTGCTCCTTCCTTAGCTAATCAATCTGCTCTCTCATTTCCGGGTACTCCACAGTGGGATTGTATCCACTGTATGGTGACCTTATGCTGACTGCTAAGTTCAGAAAGCAGCGCCCTTAGTACTGGCGATTTCCCAGACAGGAGCGTCTCGAGTACTGATTTTGCATCTGTCAATATCACCACAAGTTGTGCTGGCATTTTGTAATTTATATGTTGCTATCTTGACTGAATCAATTTCAGCATCATAGTTATGGCAGTACTTTCCTGTTGGTACTCTGGCCGTGTTATTTGCGTATTCTATGTGCACTCCCGCTCCTCCATTTGAAGCATTTGAACAGCATTTTGTGCTGACTCATCTTCATTAAGGAATCTGAGAATGGCTTTTCTGCATTGTATACTGTTCTGTTCTTCCTTGTCAAATATTCCTCTCACTTGTGTCTAGATTTGTAGTGATTGTCTATGTTCATCTTTCCATGGAGTTCGCTCTGGAATAGTTTTCAGAGGGATACCACCTGTGGGCAGATCGGTGGTTTCTCTGCAGAGTCTTTTGGCCTGATGGATAAAACTGCTTCTTTTCAACCGCCCCATAGCTAAGTTTACAAATCTGTTCTTCATAGGGTGGCCTGGCAATCTGAGGAACTTTTCTGTTTGTATTAGCGTTTTCGTATCTCTGCACTCTCCAGTGCTTGTATTCCCCCCCCCCCCCCATCTTCTCCATCTTCACTATTGTCCTGTTAAATTCCAGAGAGGAGACTGGACTCAACAAGCACATCTTTAAACTTATTATCTGTTGGGATTATTGACTGACTTTGGTCTACACTCCTCTCTTCTGTCTTCCCTTCCATATATCTATTTCTTTCACTCTCTCTATTATTCCCTCAACACATACTCCGACAACAGTTCCTTTCAACGATAAGATAAAAGATTTATTAATAAAAAACTATGTCTGGTGTATGTATGGATATTGTCTATGTAGTTGGTATGTTCTTCTAGTGTGGCTGCCAGATAAGATGTTGATAGATAGTCTCCGTGGTTTCTCTCGTCTCTTCTCTCAGCTAGAGTACAGGACATGACATAGATATAACAGAACGGTCTCACCCTGACAGCTCCGTCTGCTTGAGTCAGTAGATATATCCGTTTTTTGTAATGAAAAAAATGTTCACCACTGTATGAATGTATTTAATCCGATCACCATATGCTGTCAGCGTAAACTGTATGGTCTTTATTATCTTATAGCGTTCTTAATTCCATCCTGGAAAAACACATCGAGTTTCTAGTGT
This sequence comes from Cepaea nemoralis, assembly GCA_014155875.1. Taxonomy (NCBI): domain Eukaryota; kingdom Metazoa; phylum Mollusca; class Gastropoda; order Stylommatophora; family Helicidae; genus Cepaea; species Cepaea nemoralis. Next base: position 18,029 of record JACEFZ010014678.1, on the reverse strand, counting down.
TCTCTATTTTTGTCCTGTAAAAGTTCTACACTTAATTGATATAGGCCACTTTGTATGCACCTTGCAACTCTTTGATACTGAGTAATTTGAGTCTTTTTTCTTTAGTTTGTATGATCTCTATTTTCCATTCTCTGTCCTCCTGACTTATTAAGATGCCACTTCTTTTCCTTCCTTTCTTATGCACAAGTGTCGTGCTTTATTACTTTAAAGTGCTTTCTTGTGGATTATCAACACTGGGTGATCTTGACCACAGCCATCTGTGTAATCTCTTAGTTGATAAGTCCCGCACTGGTATGGAAACCTGTGTGATATACATTTAATAATGAGATCTGTGTCTGCTTCCTCTTCTCTCCTATGTGAGTGTCTTTTCCTCCAGCCGAAATGAAAAGGCTTCCGAAAAAACCCACTCTGACATAGGATAGAAGATTCACCTAATCGTCTATACTATTCCTACTAATAGAAAGTAATGTTAAATGCACTTCACGCACATCTATATTCATATCCTAAACTATATCTAATATCTTTATACCTTATTTAGGCATCTATGTTCCTGGAATCGAAATAACACTTAGCGAATAACACACTATTATCCCCTCTTTCCATCATTAGGGACGTGTATTTCTATTCCCACTCAAGAACATATCTCCTTCAGGTCAGTTTGGAACACACACTCCTTACACAAAGAATTGCCACTCTTTATATCGGTCATCTTTGCCGCATAGTCCTTGACATTGCTGGACACCTCACATCCAGACTGCATTATCATTGATTAGTGGAAAATTACCGCTCGGGACCGTTTCCCATCCATACTGCAATATGCTTGTCCCATAATACTGTCGGCCTTTTTCCCAAACCAATCTTTCCACTCGACAGTTTTACCTGCGCGGTTAGCCTCCTTCTGGGTCTTGACCTAGAAACACATGCGCCTTGTCTCTCCCTTGTTAACCCTTCTCCTACCTGGGTAGTTGGTGTATGCAGTCGTCCATCTGGGAATCGTTAACTCTTCAGTATTTCACTACAGAGGCCCCCTCTTAAGAGATTAGACCGCGTCGAATCTTTCTCACTGTAGGTTTGATTCCCATGATCCACAACCCTAGTCTTCTTCCTCCGGAGCTGGATGTCTGGATATCAAATCCGCTCCTACATTCTCCTTACCAAGGATGTATTCCATTGTGAAGTCCAGTTGCAGCAACAACGTCCATCACATCCACCGTGCGTTGAGCTTCTGCTAAGTCGCTATTAACATCACGTGTTGATGATATGATTGGATCCTCACATGGCTCATCTCATTATCCAGTAGGCGCTCTAATTGACACCCTACTATACTACTAACGACTGAAACTAGTGTTGGCTCCTCGCTCCTGTACGTCTGGTCGACCTACTTTCGACTTGCGTCAGCGACGGCTCACAATACAAACGGATTGTCCCATCCTGATTGTAACACTGCTTCCATGTCCTCTTGGTTTCCCCCGGCTTTGTCTCTGGGGATGTTCCACCTCGTCCTCGTCGGACCGAGTCGTCTTTCCCAAACCTCCTGGACTTTTGCTTCCAGGACCATCTTGGGCGATGTTGTATCTGGTCAGCCAATCTTTGGTTGGAGTCCTGGGTAATTCTCGCTTTTCCCGACGTTACCCACCCCTTCTGAACTTGGTTACCGGTGAAACTTTCACTCTTGTCCTTTCCCTGACTTGTGATTTCCCTCCTCCTGTCGTTGGGTAAATCTGACCTATCATCGTACTGTCCCATAGGCCCTCCTATGTTGTACTGGCGATCTCTGGTCTTCGTCTGGACTGGTAACCTTTGTCCCAATGGCTGCCATCACCCTAAAGTGCGAAGCTTTGCTCCCGGATCTCTCTTCATATTTCCTAATGAGATGTCTAGGGAGATTTTTCTTCTCTTCCCCGATCCGTATTTTGTAGATGTTCTTGGACACCACCTTTTCCACAGGATAAGGTCCTTTCCATCCTACTTGGAGTATATTGGTCTCTGCTGGACTCCACACTTCCACTTTGTCTTCCCCTTTAAGAGCTAGTTTCCTCTTAATTCGCTTGTTGGGTGGTGCTCTCTGGCACTCCGAACAAGACTTCACCCACCGGCGTACATCTCCGGTCATTCCTGGCCAGCAATAATGGCCGGATATTTGCTGCAAGGTCTCTCTGACACCCATATGTCGATTCTCGCCTATGATGTGTCCACTCTGAAGAATGTGAGGACGGTGGGTCTCTGGAACCACCCACTGCTCATGCAGGTTATCTCCCCTCCCAGCTCTCCGATAGAGTAGTTGATTCTTCAGAAAGTACTGTCCCCGTTCTGGTGGCTCAGCACTTCTTTGCAGCTTCCTGTAGCAAGGATGCAACGTAGTATCCTGCCTCTGGGCAGTATGCAATTCTCCTATCCCTGAGTTGTCGCATAGTGTCTCTGCCTCTTTTTCCTTCCCTTGAGATCCACTGACTACTGTTCCCTTGTGGGCTTGCTGTTTGGGCATCCCCAAAAGACATATTTCGTGCCAATGATCATTGGAAATAAGGAGTCAGATAATACAGCAGCTGGAATAATGCCCGTGACGTACCTGGATTTAATCTCCACCTTGGCGATTGGCAGCGTCATGGTAACAGCACTCCTCATTGCCGGCTGTATTTCTATAGTCTCCCCTGTAAGTTGGTCTGGGCTTACCAAGCTGGCGTCCACCACCGCTTCCCCATCCAAACCGGTATCGTAGAGACAAACAACCTGCTGGCCATTGACTTCAATAAGTTCAACCACAGGTGGTCTCTCTTGGTCCTGAGTGTCTTTCATCTCCTTGACCGTTTCCTTGCCTTCCTCTTTTGATTCCTCGAGGTTGGTTATGCAATTGGCGTGTTTTGCCTTGCATCTGCAGTCCACAGTATTATGTGTTGTCGACTGGCAGTGAGTGCACTCTGTTCCCTTCCTAGGTTTCCCTGTGTCCTTTTTGTTCCTTTCTCCTTCGCCGACCTCAGCCTTGTCTGTGATCACCGATGTAGGAATCACTTTGCATGCTGCGAAGTAAGAACTTTTAGGTTTCGATCTGCAGTCTTTGGTGTTGTGGGAGGCCGCCTTACAAAATGAACACCACTTTTCAGACCACTGTCGTTTCGCTTGAGAATTCGAGGTGCTCTGGTTTCCTACCTTCACCTTCTCTGAACTCTCCTCTGTGTGCTTTATATAAGGTTCCCCTTTTTCTCCTTCCCAGTTTTTATGTTTCTTTTTCTCTGGTTTCTCCTGACCTTTGGTTTGTGTACTTAGTTCCTCAGTTTCACCATGTACTTCCACGAATCGTTCCGCCAGCTTATTCACCACATCAATCCGTTCCGCCCCTTGTTCTCCCAAGAAGGTTCTGAGAGGTTTCGACATTTGCTTTCGCATTTGGTCTACCACCATCATCTCTTCGAGACTCTCATAATCCCTCGTGAATTCTGCCAAGTCCATCCATTTCTGGAGATAGGATTTCAGCCTCAGACTGTAGGCGGCGAATAGTTCTCCCGGCTCTCGTCTAGACGATCTAAACTTCTTCCTATACGTTTGTGCGGTTATGTCAAAATGTTTCATCAAAGCGGCTTTTAATTCCTGGTAATTATTTTCCTGTCCTGGTGGTAAGCGTGTGTACACTTCAAATCCCGAACCGATTAAACCCTGGGATAGTTTAAGAGCCCATCTGCTCCGATCCAGCCCCATAGCGACTGACATTGCTTCGAAACGAGATGCGTACTGGTCAAAGCGTTCCTTAGACTGATCGTAGACAGCTAAGGGAAACTTCATGGCATGGTAACCATGTCCACTCATATGGGTTGCACCAGGTGAAGAAGAATTTCCTTCCACTCCATCTATTTCTCCCTTAGTTTGTGTCTTGAGTTCTAGCTCTTTCATGCGGTATTCATGTTCTCTGATCTTTGTGGCTTCTTCTGCATCCAACCTCTTTTTGGTCTGTTCCGCTTCAGCATCTAACCGCTTGTTGATTTGTTCCATTTCCATGCGTTTCAATTCCAACTCAGTCTTCCGATCTTCTCTTTCCGCTTGACGAATCTCTCGCTCTCTTTCTTGTATGTAATCAGTTAAGTCTGAACCAGCCAACCCAATTTCCTCTCCGTTTGCCCTAAGTTCTGCTGTAGTTAGTTTGGGAGTGGCCATAGTTAAAGCAGGTAAGTCAACACGTTGAGTCAAGACACCTCAAGGCCGTAAAAAGTACTCACTATAAACCGATAATCTACCTAGAACCTATATCATTTATCTATATCTATTAATTATTATAAATCTCCAACACCACACAGTACATCACAACCACTCTCTCATCCACAAGAGGAGATATAGGATAAAGACTTATGTAGACGTGTGACCGTGTGACTAGGTATGTAATGTGTCTTACCACCTATCCACATTCACTCTGTCTGGAACTTTCTCACTGCAAAGTCACCAGCATTAATGAAATGTTTCTACCATAAATGTAATGGCACCATATATCCAATGGACGTCCTTCCATTAAAAGTCATCAATATATACTTCTATTTATTCCAATCAGTATGTCCCAACATGCATGTACTCCGCTATGCCTGTGCCAATATGCAGGTCATATGGGTATAATGTATGTACGTATCCCGCTCGCTCCACCAATTATGTCCTGTTAAATTCCAGAGAGGAGACTGGACTCAACAAGCACATCTTTAAACTTATTATCTGTTGGGATTATTGACTGACTTTGGTCTACACTCCTCTCTTCTGTCTTCCCTTCCATATATCTATTTCTTTCACTCTCTCTATTATTCCCTCAACACATACTCCGACAACAGTTCCTTTCAACGATAAGATAAAAGATTTATTAATAAAAAACTATGTCTGGTGTATGTATGGATATTGTCTATGTAGTTGGTATGTTCTTCTAGTGTGGCTGCCAGATAAGATGTTGATAGATAGTCTCCGTGGTTTCTCTCGTCTCTTCTCTCAGCTAGAGTACAGGACATGACATAGATATAACAGAACGGTCTCACCCTGACAGCTCCGTCTGCTTGAGTCAGTAGATATATCCGTTTTTTGTAATGAAAAAAATGTTCACCACTGTATGAATGTATTTAATCCGATCACCATATGCTGTCAGCGTAAACTGTATGGTCTTTATTATCTTATAGCGTTCTTAATTCCATCCTGGAAAAACACATCGAGTTTCTAGTGTTCTCTATTTTTGTCCTGTAAAAGTTCTACACTTAATTGATATAGGCACTTTGTATGCACCTTGCAACTCTTTGATACTGAGTAATTTGAGTCTTTTTTCTTTAGTTTGTATGATCTCTATTTTCCATTCTCTGTCCTCCTGACTTATTAAGATGCCACTTCTTTTCCTTCCTTTCTTATGCACAAGTGTCGTGCTTTATTACTTTAAAGTGCTTTCTTGTGGATTATCAACACTGGGTGATCTTGACCACAGCCATCTGTGTAATCTCTTAGTTGATAAGTCCCGCACTGGTATGGAAACCTGTGTGATATACATTTAATAATGAGATCTGTGTCTGCTTCCTCTTCTCTCCTATGTGAGTGTCTTTTCCTCCAGCCGAAATGAAAAGGCTTCCGAAAAAACCCACTCTGACATAGGATAGAAGATTCACCTAATCGTCTATACTATTCCTACTAATAGAAAGTAATGTTAAATGCACTTCACGCACATCTATATTCATATCCTAAACTATATCTAATATCTTTATACCTTATTTAGGCATCTATGTTCCTGGAATCGAAATAACACTTAGCGAATAACACACTATTATCCCCTCTTTCCATCATTAGGGACGTGTATTTCTATTCCCACTCAAGAACATATCTCCTTCAGGTCAGTTTGGAACACACACTCCTTACACAAAGAATTGCCACTCTTTATATCGGTCATCTTTGCCGCATAGTCCTTGACATTGCTGGACACCTCACATCCAGACTGCATTATCATTGATTAGTGGAAAATTACCGCTCGGGACCGTTTCCCATCCATACTGCAATATGCTTGTCCCATAATACTGTCGGCCTTTTCCCCAAACCAATCTTTCCACTCGACAGTTTTACCTGTACTGTTGGCCTCCTTCTGGGTCTTGACCTAGAAACCCATGCGCCTTGTCTCTCCCTTGTTAACCCTTCTCCTACCTGGGTAGTTGGTGTATGCAGTCGTCCATCTGGGAATCGTTAACTCTTCAGTATTTCACTACAACTATAAGGGTCGATCTCATCCCTCCTGTGGTGACTCTAAGTGCTTGATTTTGCACCTTGTCCAGCTCTTGTAGTGTGATTTTTGATGCCGAACACCACGCAGTTGACCCGTATTCCAGGTGTGGTCGTATGCTCTGTTGATAAACTTTGCTAAGTATTTTCCCACTGGCTCTCCATGTGGTTCCATTTAGTTTTCCCAGGATGGCTATTTTCTTTCTGGCTTTTTCTACTGCTTTGTTGATGTGCTTTCTCCGTGTCTGTCTTCAAATGTTATAGCGAGAGAGAGAGAGAGAGAGAGAGAGAGAGAGAGAGAGAGAGAGAGAGAGAGAGAGAGAGAGAGAGAGAGAGAGAGAGATGGAGAAAGTGAGAGTATGTATAAGTAAACTTGTGTTAGTGAGTTTGTGATTGTGAGTGAGTATATGAGATCCATGGGCTGGTCATCTGCAAAGGATACAGAGCCAGAAAGCTTATCACCTCGTTCATTTATCTCAACTCCTGCATGTCCTGGAACGAAGATGATGGTGACCCTACGTACAACAGACCTCTATTGCGATTTAATGCACTGTCTACATACAGAACCGGCGACACTTAGAATGACAGCCTAGTACACAAAAATTGGTATAGTTCTGTGATTACAGCCAAAGGCATATTGAGTTTATGGCTCTAGCCCCATATTTTTACCAATTGTCAGTCATTGGCTGATGTAGGCAAATGTTACACCGGTCGTCATTACTTTCCGGGTAATTTTCTGGTACCCTTTTTAAGCTTGGTCGATCTTGGGGTCCTGGTCAATGAACTTAGTCTCACCTCACGGGGATTCGAACACAAACCACTTGACCGGCAGGCAAATGTGCTAAACACTGCGCTATAGTGACTCCCATAACAAATATATTAGGATGTTTATTCTGGTTTGGGTTAAATGATAATAACAACAGCAGGACCATCATAACAGATATACTCGGATTTGTATTCTGGTTTTGGTTAAATGATTACTTTGATTGTACAAACACACGCGCGCGCTCAGCGCACCTACATTTGTGCTAAAACCTAGGTTTTACTTTGTACTTATTTATGACGATGTGTTTACCAAACTGACGTCGTGGTTGCTACGGCTGAAGTCCACGCATGACGGCCATCTTCCCTCATCGAGGAATATTCGTTCTGTGGCCAAATCCGCTGTCTTGCTTCATCCCAGCGGTGGCCGAAAACCTCTGTCGACGCGGTATACACCACTTGTTCATTATTTACGACCAATTCTGGTCACAGCTCTGTGAAGACCAAGCTTGTCTGAAACATTTTGTGGAAGCATCTCTCTACGATGACTGACAATATTGTTCGGCGTGAGATTCAAAGACGGGATGATCCTTTCGGCATTCCGGCCTGCTTCTATTGGACCATTGATGAAGTTGCTGATTGGGTGGAAAGTATTGGTTATGGAAAATACAAGGTATTGTATTCTTTAATGTTTCCTTTTTGGCATTTGTTTTCTTGTGTATTTATTTTAAGCATGCCTTTCTTACATAATGCTTTAGCTGTATATTTTTTTTAACATAGCAATTGGGTGTCGTTAGCCGCTACACGCTGCGGGATTTGCTGAGGAGGGGATCCGAGCACTTATGGACTGAATGAATGGTTCGATGTGCAATGAGGATGATCTGTCGACTAACTAACTAACTTTTTTACATAATGCATTGCATTAGCTGTATGGTTTCTACCACAATGAAAAGAATACAGTGAGTGGAGAGATAGAAACAAATGAGGGACTTCATCGAGAAGAAGAGAGTACCCTAGACTCCTCCCATAGACCACCCACAGACCACCCACAGAC
>JACEFZ010014678.1:0-5000 GCA_014155875.1 Cepaea nemoralis | reverse complement strand
CGTCTATTCCAACACTCCACGCGTATTAATTGCTCCGTCTATTCCAACACCCCACACGTATTAATTGCTCAGTCTATTCCAACACCCCACACGTATTAATTGCTCCGTCTATTCCAACACCCCACACGTATTAATTGCTCAGTCTATTCCAACACTCTACGTGTATTAATTGCTCAGCTTATTCCAACACCCCACGTTTATTAATTGCTCAGTCTATTTCACCACTCCACACGTATTAATTGCTCCGTCTATTCCAACACCCCACACGTATTAATTGCTCAGTCTATTCCAACACCCCACACGTATTAATTGCTCCGTCTATTCCAACACCCCACACGTATTAATTGCTCAGTCTATTCCAACACTCTACGTGTATTAATTGCTCAGCTTATTCCAACACCCCACGTTTATTAATTGCTCAGTCTATTTCACCACTCCACACGTATTAATTGCTCAGTCTATTCCAACACCCCACACGTATTAATTGCTCCGTCTATTCCAACACCCCACACGTATTAATTGCTCAGTCTATTCCAACACTCTACGTGTATTAATTGCTCAGCTTATTCCAACACCCCACGTTTATTAATTGCTCAGTCTATTTCACCACTCCACACGTATTAATTGCTCCGTCTATTCCAACACCCCACACGTATTAATTGCTCAGTCTATTCCAACACTCTACGTGTATTAATTGCTCAGCTTATTCCAACACCCCACGTTTATTAATTGCTCAGTCTATTTCACCACTCCACACGTATTAATTGCTCAGTCTATTTCACCACTCCATACGTATTAATTGCTCCGTCTATTCCAACACCCCACACGTATTAATTGCTCAGCTTATTCCAACACCCCACACGTATTAATTGCTCCGTCTATTCCAACACCCCACACGTATTAATTGCTCAGTCTATTCCAACACTCTACGTGTATTAATTGCTCAGCTTATTCCAACACCCCACGTTTATTAATTGCTCAGTCTATTTCAACTCCACGTGTATTAATTGCTCCGTCTATTCCAACACTCCATTTGTATTCATTGCTCCGTCTATTCCAACACTCCACGCGTATTAATTGCTCAGTCTATTCCAACACTCCACTTGTATTAATTGCTCAGTCTATTCCATCACTCTACGTGTATTAATTGCTCAGTCTATTCCAACACTCCACTTGTATTAATTGCTCAGTCTATTCCAACACTCCACTTGTATTAATTGCTCAGTCTATTCCAACACCCCACACGTATTAATTGCTCAGCTTATTCCAACACCCCACACGTATTAATTGCTCCGTCTATTCCAACACCCCGTGTGTATTAATTGCCCCGTCTATTCGAACACCCACGTTTATTAATTCCTAAGCGTATTCCAACACCCCACGTTTATTAATTTCTCAGCCTATTCCAACACTCTGCGTCTATTAATGGCTAATTCTATTCCACACTTAGAGTGAATAGAGCCAAAGACACGAGTCTGTTCACTACTTGCAAACACTCTATTTATATGCATATTTATGTCATGTTTGGACATACAACAATACCAACAACAAGTCACATGAAAGATATCTCCTTGACTGAAGACATCTTAACAGAAAGAACACAGCACATTCAACTATTATATTACACCTACACCTTGACCACGGTAACACAATGGCTAGCACTTTTGCCTGCCGGCCCGGAGGTCATAAGTTCAAAATCCTAGCGGGGATGTGTTTTTGTCTTTCAACTGACCTATCCTCTTAAGTAAATGCAGCCTAGAACTGGTGCTATGAAATTACCCTTGTGATAAAGACGGGGGCTTAATATTGACCACTTCACCCATCAAATACCAATTTGTAATATACAATTACGGGGCTAGTGCCATATCCCAACGCGTGGAAATGGGCCCCTTTGCTATTACGAGGGTAAGTTCATAAGTAAGTCACAAATGGCTGTAGAAATAAAACTAACTACGATAACAACATGAAACCAGTTTATTTGTATACATACATTGTCTCTTTATTTCTCGACATAATTTCCACCAACACTGATGCATTTATCTCATCGTTTTATCAGTCCTCCCAAATCGGCTGCATAGAACTGCGTGCTCTGTTTTCTAAACCACGTTTTCACTTCACATTCAACTTCTGGGTCACTCGCGAAATGTCTCCCGCCAAGGTGAGTTTTCAGTGGACTTAGCCCCTAGCGATTTCCCGTAAAGCGGTGCATAGCTGGGTAGAAAAAAGTTACGAGGGTGGGTCAATAAGTCACACAGTTATGTGGGATGGCAGGTAAATGAAAACAAAGCACGCAGTTCTATGCAGCCGGTTTGGGAGGACTGATAAAACAATGGGATAAGTGCATCAATGTTGGTGGAAATTATGTTGAGAAATAAAGGGACAATGTATGTATAAACATAAACTGCTTTTTAAAGTTGTAATAACAGTTAGTTATTTTTCTACAGCCATTTGTGACTTACTTATTAACTTACCCTCGTACCATGTGTTTGTGCGAGACGGCTGGTACGGGGCCCGATATTACCAATATGATTGTTTGTGTCAAGAGGCAGATATTTAGAAGCGGATATAAACAAATGTTTGTGATAGGAGGCTGGTATTTGGGGGGTCGATATTAGCGAGCGTTTTGTGACCGGGGTGGGGGTTGTGGTATCTGATGGCGGACATTAGCAAACGTTGGTGGTATGAGGCTGGTATTTGAGGGCCGATATTAGCGAGCGTATGTGATATAAAGCTGGTATTTGAGGGCCGAGGGTCTACAATGCTCTGTGTGTCTACAATGTCCTGTATGTCTACAATGTCCTGTGTGTCTACAATGTCCAGTGTCTACAATGTCCTGTGTGTCTACAATGTTATGTTTGTCTACAATATTCTGTGTGTCTACAATGTTCTGTGTGTCTACAATGTCCTGTATGTCTACAATGTCCTGTGTGTTACAATGTTCTATTTGTTTACCATGTCCTGTATATACAATGTCCTGTATGTCTATCATGTCCTGTTTCTACAATATCCTGTATGTCTACAATGTCCTGTATGTCTACAATGTCCTGTGTGTTACAATGTTCTGTGTGTCTACCATGTCCTGTGTCTACAATGTCCTGTATGTCTACCATGTCCTGTGTCTACCATGTCCTGTTTCTACAATGTTCTGTGTGTCTACAATGTTCTGTGTGTCTACAATGTCCTGTGTGTCTACAATGTCCTGTGTGTCTACAATGTCATGTGTGTCTACAATGTCCTGTGTGTCTACAATGTCCTGTATGTCTACAATGTCCTGTGTGTCTACAATGTCCTGTGTGTCTACAATGTCCTGTGTGTCTACAATGTTCTGTGTCTACAATGTCCTGTGTCTACAATGTCCTGTGTGTCTACAATGTCATGTTTGTCTACAATATTCTGTGTGTCTACAATGTTCTGTGTGTCTACAATGTCCTGTGTGTTACAATGTTCTATTTGTCTACCATGTCCTGTATCTACAATGTCCTGTATGTCTACCATGTCCTGTGTCTACAATGTCCTGTATGTCTACAATGTCCTGTATGTCTACAATGTCCTGTGTGTTACAATGTTCTGTGTGTCTACCATGTCCTGTGTCTACAAGTCCTGCATGTCTACCATGTCCTGTGTTTACCATGTCCTGTGTCTACAATGACATGTGTGTCTACAATGTTGTGTGTGTCTACAATGTTCTGTGTGTCTACAATGTTCTGTGTGTCTACAACGTCATGTGTGTCTACAATGTCCTGTGCTGTATGTCTACAATGTCACGTGTCGTTCTACGTGCTGGTCGACCCTAGCCTCGTCGTCCAGAAACCACGCGTCCCGTCGCTACTCCTACCAGTCTACTGCCTTTGCTATAGCCAAAGTATTTCAGTGTCAGAGACATGGTGCTGTTGTCTTCCATGTTCACATATTGTAGAATGTCAGTTTTTGTTTGTTTGTTTGTTTTTGGTGGTTTATATGTTTGCATTCGCTCGCTTTGAACTCAAGCGTGGTCCATACTTCTAGTGCACTGGGCTGTTTCTTGCGTGTGAATTAGCGTTCCCTATTACCAATGTCCGTCAGCATCAAGCGAACCCACTCCGTTTTAAGAAGTACTTGAAATTTACGTCCCCAAGTACGAGAAGTCAACATCTTGGTCCAACTGACCAGTGTAGGATTGAACCCATAACCTCGGCATCAGCACACCGGATGTTTAAGAACGAACGCTCTTATCCTTTAGGCCATGCTGACCTCCCGCAGAATGCCGGTGTTTTTCTTGGTCCGGGATATTTTAAGCATTGTTATTTAAGTTTTAACTGATTTATTGCCGTGGGCCGATCAATCGTGTTATTCGAATTTCCCGTAACTGCCATGAGCTTATAAATTAAACCTCAGTTAAAATATTTAAATACAGTAGTTTTCTTTTGCAACATCCTTTACTTTGGTATAATACCACATGTCTGCTACCATATTACCAACTTCTAAGTCATAACTGTGACACATCCCTACTTCCCATGTATCGCCGTGCATTATTGTTAGGTTCAACCCTGCTTTTTGTTTGTCGCCGAGTCACTTAAGTTCAGAAGCCTAATTTTGTTATTCAGCGGTTGTGAAATGGTTCCATGACACATCCATATGTTGCGACCTGACAGTGGTTGTGAAATGGTCCATGAGACATCCACCAGTAGTTCCGAAATGGTCCATGAGACATCCACCAGTGGTTCCGAAATGGTCCATGAGAATCCACCAGTGGTTCCAAAATGGTCCATAAGACATCCACCAGTGGTTCCGAAATGGTCCATGAGACATCCACCAGTGGTTCCGAAATGATCCATGAGACATCCACCAGAGGTTCCGAAATGGTCCATGAAACATCCACCAGTGGTTCCGAAATGGTCCATGAAACATCAATATATTGCGACAGCACAGTGTTTGCGAAATGGTGCATGAAACACAATATGTTGCGACCCACTGGTATTGAAATGTCCTGACCCAAACCCCCGTGGTTTCGAAATGGGACA
>JACEFZ010014677.1:0-21057 GCA_014155875.1 Cepaea nemoralis | reverse complement strand
CAAAACTTTAAAAAGGCAAAACATGTCTGAGAAACTGAAGGGCTTCGGCCACGTTAAACATCCCCATGGCTTGGAATGAACAGTGATGGAAGGTGTGGTTCCAGGGAGAAGAGGCAGGGGGTTAACCAGCACAAAGTGCGGCACAGGACACTGCAGGCAGCTGGGGCATGAAAATGCACGAGACAGGAGACCATCAAAGGGTCGATAATCTGTTCTGTGGGCCTGACTTTCTGTAAGGGCCTGATACATGATGATGATGGGGGTTCATTAAGATGGATTTGTCATGTGTGTGGTTCTGATATAAACACATTTACATGATTCAGCGTAAAACAACGGAAACATTCTTCAACAGGTGTGTTCACTTGGGGACTTAGAACCTGGCGAGGAGTGGGTACAAGTGCCAACAGATTTCTGCACATCCTTTTCAGTTTGCATCCAACTAGATAGAAAATGCAGACAAGAAAATTCGGCTGCTGTGGAGGCTGAAGTACAAGCGTCGATTTTCGAGAATTTGCTAGACGGTGATGCTGTCATCTACACAGATGGGTCGGTCGTCCGACATGTGAGAAGCTCATGGGCCTTTACGGTTCGGGCCGGAAGGAGAATTGTGAAGGAGCACTCTGGTGCTTTCACTGAAACCACAAGTAGCCTGACTATGGAAGTTATGGCAGTAAGTAAAGCAATAACATGGCTCGAGACACAGACATTCACTAGGGCATGTTTCCTTAGCGACTCAATGAACATCACCAAGAGGATAGAGGAGGGGTCGATCCGAAGAGAATGGTTGCTGCCCCTGGAGCGGTCTCGGCTGGCAAAGATTAGTTTCATCTTCGCGCCAGGGCATGCGGGAGTACAAGGAAATGAGCGGGCTGACAAGCTCGCAGGTGAGGCTACGGTGGAGGGCGGACGCGCCATGGACCAGGCTGACATTCTGAATGCTTTACGAGAAGTAAGACTTTTGCGTGAACCAAGTGATGACTGTGAATCTACAACCATGGCCAGACTGCGAGAACAGCAAATTAAAAGAGGGGTGGCCAAACAAGAACACTATACAGGAAGCCAAAGAAGATTGATAAACCAACACAGAACTGGTGTCGTTAGCCACTATACGCTGCGGGATTTGCTGAGGAGGGGATTCGAGCACTTATGGACTGAATGGTTCGATGTGCAATGAGGATGATCTTTCAACTAACTAACTAACTAACTAACATGATTCTGTATTTGTCATCATGAGGGTTCCAAACTGTGAAACCACCTTCATCATGAAATGACTCTGTTATTGGGCTTGTTCTGAAGCTTGCTGATCATGACATGTGCCTTTTGCTGCTCACTTAATTACTACAGACGTCTGCAGTGACAAGACCTGGACGATTAGTAAACCAGCTAAAACTCCACCAGAGCCAGAAATGTGGTTTTCACAGAATAATCCTTAACCCTTTACAGGGCAAAGCGTCTGTTTCCGTCCGCACCCCATTACGGGCAAACCATCTGAAAGTGCCCGTTACTATTATGCATTGTAAAAACGCTATCTCGCGGCTTTCCGAGGCTTCCGATTGTCTACTTTCATTTTCACGGATAGCTTGACAACGTGGCCGCCATTTGCGAGTGCGTACTTTGAATTTGAACGGATTTTAAAAATAGTTTTGGGGGTTTTCGCATTGTATTTTAAAATGGATTTCGATGATTCTTCAAGTGATAGTGGAGATTTCGCTGGGTTCAATTTAAGTGACATTTAAGTGCACGAAGATGACTGAATTGCAGCTAGTTATCAGTGATACCAGCGTGGGCAGTGTACATAGACACTTTGAAGACTTTGAAGAAAGTGATTCTAATTCTGAAAATGTGTTTGTAAATTGCCGTATAGATGACTGACAATCACCAACAATGTGTCATATTTTGTAAATATTTGTGTTCATGTATGGATTAGCTGCAACCTTCATGTGAGTAAAATATTCTGCATGCTTTTCCCGTCATTTTGCTGTTTATTTGACTAAAATCTGTTGACTAACAACTTATATGTGATGTTTTTACTAACGTAACCCAAAATTTTTCCGAACCTGAAAATTCTTCTTGCCCGTTCAGGGCTACAAAACAGACAAATGTCTGCCCTGTAAAGTGTTAAAATAGATTGGACAGGCAAAATGAGTATAGAAATATTTTCAAAGAGGATAAGACATGATGACACTTTATCACAAACATTAGAAAGAGGCAG
Organism: Cepaea nemoralis; assembly: GCA_014155875.1. Classification (NCBI taxonomy): domain Eukaryota; kingdom Metazoa; phylum Mollusca; class Gastropoda; order Stylommatophora; family Helicidae; genus Cepaea; species Cepaea nemoralis. The sequence continues at coordinate 18,845 of JACEFZ010014677.1, read as the reverse complement.
TCGTCATAATCTGGTCACATTACAAGAAGAAAAACTGGAACAAATTGTGACAACTGGAAAGTTATGTCACAATGTGACAACTGGACAAGACACTGCATGAATGGACAACGAATGTGCAGTTTGCTAAGATTTCTTGTCTTTCAGGGATGTTCTTAATGGCTCTTGATGACATAGCAAGAGGCAAGGGTGGCAAAAATAACAAGAGACATAGATGGTAAAAAAAGGTGACAAAAGTTTGGCAAAACTAAGGGGGGAAAAAAAGGATGGCAAAACTAAGAGAAAAGGACAACACAGAAAAAAGATGCCATACAGAATCAAGTCAGGATACATAAATATATAAACACATCAATGAATAAATATATCAGAAAACATGAGTTTCTAGGAAACATCATCACTCAGTCGACAAGGCAGTTAAAAAAGAAGCAGATTTAGACTTACTCATTTTTATATTTCTGTGCTAGGTTCCTCCAATACTCAATCTCTTCATCTTTAGAAGTAAATGTCTTTGAGGTATCCATTGAATAGTATTTAACAACTGAATATCACACTTTAAAAATACAGAGTCCATGTGCGTAAATCCAATTACTCCTTACGAAAATAATTGATGAATCAGCTGCTCTTGGGGAATAACAGTCACATTACTTAGTAAGTAATGTCAATAAATGCCAAAAGTGACAATCAAAATTGCATACTACTGCTTCACGCAGTATGGTAGATGTTTTAGCAGATGAAGATCAATAACATGATCTGCATAGCTCCTGCATTAAACTTTATGAAACTGGGTCTCGGAGACTAGGTCTCAAATACTGAACTATGAGGCCTGAAGCAAAGAATATGTAGGCCTAAATCACGGAACTGAACAGTTTAAACTGCTGAAAGTTTGACTCTCAACTGTTGAACAAACAGGTCTCAATCACGGAAATAGGTTTCAACTGTTGAACTGATAGTCTCCACACTGATTCTACATTGAACAGATAGAACTGAATCCGAAAGCCTTAATCACACATCTTGGTAGAAATACACAGCATCTTTGTCATTCTCCTCTCCTGTAATGATAAAAAAAATATACATTAAAACATATAAATAATCAATCATATATCTAAGCATTCTGGATGGCAAGATTAAGGGCAAGCGAGCAAAAGGTAGTCAATGATACAAGTGGGAAGACAACATCAAGATATGGATGAACAGCAATCTGACAGAATGTTCAGGCAGGGTGAGAAACAGACAGTGTTGGAGATCCATTGCAGCCAACCTTCATTGTGGAGATCGGCATCCTGATTGATTGAATCATTCTATTAAGTACACCACTGTTTATATTAGTAGTATAACAGCAGTAGTAGTAACAAAGCAAACATAAGAACTATTTTATTTTCTGACATTATGCTACCAATGTCAAACATGAATGCTTACTGCAACTAACGAGTGCAAATTCATAACAAGGTCTTCTTCTTCTGTGTGCGTTCGGAATGTTTGTTTTGGATGTAACTGCATTGTGACTGTTTACAGCAGAACTGTGACATTTGCGCCTTTTGGTCGACACATCTGACTTTTTCAGGCATGTGTTGACCAGGTTAATAACACCAGGCTCCATTTGGTCTGTACATCATAGCTTCTGGAATACTGTCAGTTGGCAGCCTAGTTATGTGGCCGAACCATTTCACTTGGTGTTGTTTGATGAAACCTAGTGCTGCTATTACCCTTCTCACCCCCCCCCCCCCCCAGCAAACAAAGTCAAGTAAAACCATGCATCTTTCCTGTGGCAATATACCATGTGAGACATGCATCATTTCATAATCACCAGATTACAATGGTATGAGTGGTGGTCATTCAGAAAGCAATGGCAAACTACTGAACATAAACTTGCCAAGAAATCACAAACAGCCATAAAATGATGGGGTTGACTGTGGCGTCCCGTAAAGGATATGCAACAAACATTTCTTGGAAGGAAATCCCAATATGTAATCAAAAGGTTTGTAGAATATTGAAGAACATGGCCCAAGATGAAGAAAAATACTGAGCTTCGTTTCTACAAGATCTGAACGTTACAGAAAACTGGCTCTTAATTAATGTAATCACTGTTTAAAACAGCATCATCATGTCTCAGAAACTGAAATAATACTTTTAAACTGTAGCCACATTAAATTAAAAGCAACATCACGATGGTAGGAATAGAAACAGGTAATTCTGGTAACAAAGTGTCTATTCATAGTGCACTATGTATAAAGTATTCCTTTATACATAGTTGAACTGTCCCGGCTGGTCACGTGATTTGCCAAGTCACGTGACTTAACCCTTTTACTCCGACCAGGCCGATTTCTCGGCCATGGGGTCGCGACAAGGACTAGCCAGAAATCCGACCGAGCTGATCATCGGCCCTGTTTGTAAGAACTGCTTTGATTGATTTGCTTTTAATAGTACAAGCCAATCAAATGCTGCCTTGTAACCGTCAGCCATTTTACTTTGCAAAATGGCAGCTTACAGCACGCGTTTCTAGCAGAGGGATTTAAATTTGTGAGTTTTAACGCAGATACCCAGTTTTTCGTGGATTTGTGATTTCTAAAATGGCCAGCTTTGAACCCGAAGAAGTGCTAGCTTTGTCGAGCTCTGATAGTAGCGATTTTGACAGTTCAGGACTGTCACATAATGATTGTAGTGATACGGAAAATGCGATGAGGATTCAGACCTCGTGTTCCCGTGGTTTAGGTGTATTGGGACTAAAGAGGATCGTGTTGATCCATATCCATTCATGGAGATGTCCGGACCACCTATTTGGACTACCTATATGCCCCACCTATTATGTATTTGGAGTTGTTTCTCACACTCAATCTTATTAAATTGTTTATGAAAGAAACAAACAGATATGCCTAGGCAGTTTCTAGATAGTGGAGTCCTCAATATTAGAAGGTCTGTGGCTCACAGTTGGGTTGAGGTTGAGGTTACTGCGAATGAAATGAGGGCCTTCATAGCCATAATTCTCAACATGGGTTTGGTTCAATGTGCAACAAATGTCAAAAGGGACTTCATGGTTGTTGCTTTTCTAAACATAAGTGTTCAAAATTATTCTAAAGTGGTGTAGGCATTCAGTGAGGAAATATTAGGTGAGTACCATTTTTTTAAAATGTATTTTATTACAAAATATTATGATGTTATTAAATATTTTATTTTTCACAAAATGCAAATGAGGCCACCAAATTTGCATAAACATGAACAAAATAACTTCAATCATACACAGAAATAAACTTTGGTTTATCCTCTTTAAGAATATATATACTTGTATATACCTATATAGGGTTCTAATATTTTTTTTTTTTGAATTTATAAAATTGTCATTTCTGTACTCCAAAAAAATGGCTCCGTCTTCTTCAGAGGAAAAACTAAATTTGGCCCAATGTTGTTCCGTCCTAAAAGGGTTAACTTAGGTGACGTCATTGGGGCATGTGTGTGGCTATATTATACATTTTCGTTGATTCAAAAACTGTCGTCAGTAGCATAGTTGATAGTGTCTCTGCCTAATGGGCTGGACCGTGAGGTTCGTTTCCTTGCCGGACAATTTTTTTTTAAATTGTTCAGCAATTAATTGGGTGAAAGTCAATCCTTTATCTCTTTAGGTTTGTGGGATTATATGCAAACTTTTTATATTTATAATTGTGTTGTTTAAAGTGAGTGTAAGTTAGTTAGTTAGTTAGTCTTTCCTCTTGAGCCATGACTGTACTGGACTTAGGTATCAGTACAGAGCAGGGTAGGTGGTCGCTTCTATAATCCCCAAGGACATTCCATTTTATGTCTGATGCCACCTTTTGTGATACAAGTGCCAGGTCTCATTGCCTGCCTAGTTGGTGTCCCATCATTTAGACTGACAACATCGGTCTCAAGCGAGGCCTCAGCAAGAGCAGTACCCTGTATGTTCTCTCCTGACCTGTCCCACTCTTTGGAGGAGCATGCACTGAAGTAACCACATATCAGATATTGATGTATTGGGGATACCAATCAGGAAAATTATTCTTCATATTTAAACAGCCATACTTCAACTATTATATTTATATAAAGTATTCCTTTATTCATACTTCACTATGTACAAAGTATTCCTTTATTATTCATACTTCACTATGTATAAATAAAGTATTCCTTTATTCATACTTCACTATGTATAAAGTCTCCCTTCTGGTAATGATGGAAGGCTTGGATGGACTCCAGGAAGAAGAGGAAGAGGCATCAGAAGTCGACCAGCACGAAGATGGACACACAGGATACTGTAGACATCTAGGGCATGCCAGTGCATCAAGTAGGAGAACTGGCAATGGATCTAGGAAAGAATTTTCGACGAGCCGCATGGCGACTTTCTACAATTTAAAACAATTTTTTTTTTTATAAAACAAGAACCTGTTTGTTTACTCAGTTTACCCTTTATATTAATTATTTATTATATATTATAAATATATTATTATATAATAATAATATGATGTCAATGATGGATGATGATATTTCCACAAATCGTAGCCTGCAGAAGCTTAGTTCAATAATGCAAATAACAGTGATGTACTCTACTGTAATAAACATAACTGTACTACTAATTTAATTATACCCAAACACAACGATGCGATGTGTTTTTATGTCATTTTGTGTGCATGAATGCTCGCAGCATCCGTCAGGAGAGAGCCAGAGAGAGTGGAAAGCGATGTCAAATCAAAACAAAATAAAATAAGGATCAACATAAAGAAGTAATTAAAAATAAATACATATAGCAATAATGTACACTACCCAATAAAATGTCGTTTCAAAATTTACATCAATAATCCCTCAGTTCCTGGAGACGGCTAATGTCTTCATGACCAAAGTGAGCATCCACGAAAAGAACAATACAAACACGACGCCATTTTGACGGAAGTCATCACAGAGTTGCTGGCTACAAATGTCATGGCCAGCTACAGCACGCTGCTGGCGGTTGAACAAGTCACTTTTCTTTGCTTTTGTCGTTTTCGTTGTTATTGTTGCTGCTAGTACTGCGCCTGTTGTTATTACTGAAAGTATATCCTTTCTAACCCAACGTTTGAAATCCGTTACTCTGTCGTTCTCCACGGGATACATCAGCATTGAGTGAGTTGCGTTGCCCTGTTTCGACCTGCAGTACAATCCGATTTAGACAGACAAGTAACGGAGCTCCGTGGCGAAGAGGTCAAGCCGTCTGACTCGGGCTCCGAAGATTGTGGGTTCGATTCCGGGCCCAAAACAAGCTGACTTCGGTTCACGAGTGCATTCTTTTCGCCGGGGCTACGGAGTTTGTGCTTTGTGCGACGCTTTTCGCGCTGCGGAAAGAGACTGGGCCATATGGGATAAAACCCGGTGCAATGAAGTCGACTTTTAAGCGATTTTTATTGTTTAGACAAGCATTTTTTTCGGATTGCTTTCCCTAGCCTTTCACTGTCCCCACAATATAAGGCAGCAGGTTTGTGTCTTTCTTCGGCTGGTTCCTATCAGTACTATCACTTTACCTGTCCGACATGGAGGACCCAACCAGTAGTTACTCTACCATCAGCATAACTTTTGGGGGTGACCCCAATATTCTTAGTGTCCAAAAGCCAAAACGCGATTTCTCTGGTAAAGTTTTAGTATTTCATGTTTCATTCCTATTTCATAAATAAACAATACATGTATGATTGGAGCTCATAGAAGTAGAAGAAAGAAGTTGAGACCAGGGGACTCACTAGACCAGTGGTTCTCAAAAGGTGGGGAATTCCCCCAGGGGGAATTTCAGGGTTTCCAGGGGGGGGGGGGGGGGTTAAGATTATTTCTAGCCACAGGAAAGAGGCCAACCGGAAGACCCCAAATGCGGTATAGGGATGTGTGTAAACAAGATATGAAAACCCTCGGAATAGATCCTGACACGTGGGAAAGAGTTGCAACAGACAGATGCTCCTGGAGAAGAGATGTACGAAACGGACTGGTGCACTTTGAGCGCAATCTGATCCAACAAACTGAGGATAGGCGGCACAGGCTTAAAACGCAGTCACTTACTGCGGGTCTTGCCTCATCTTACAGATGCGGAAATGTCAAGGTCTCACATCCGAGGTTGCGACGCGTTGTCTGTACCAACGCCAGACAGCATAACAACACGCAACCCTGAGTGATATTAAACACGGCAGAGAGAACGCGGCGTCTTCGACGACGCCCGGATAAGCAGCCACGCACAGCAATTGAGTTCACCCCGTGAACCTTGCAGGGGACACCAGCTGACGTGAGCGTGTAGCGTGTAGGACGCCAGAACTGGGAGACGGGCTTAGGTTGTTGAATGGAGAGGTCGCATGGGTATGCGAGACGTGTTTGAATCTGCCTTGAGAGCTAGCCTGTATGACAGTGGGAGACTGGTTCGAATGCTTGAAGAGTTTGACGTGTAAGTGAGATGTTTATTGCTTGCATGTATTATTATGTATTGTAGTGATATTGTTAATGCCGTAATGATTGCTATGGATTGTCATTGCGCGATGTTTGTGCGATAATAAATGCAGCGCGTAAATAAAGCGTGTGAATAATACTTTCGGATATTCACTTCGTGTGATTTGATAGTTTGATATTGCTTCACACTTGCCAGAAAACGAGCTACTTATCTTGCTCTACGCAAGACTCTGACAGAAACTGTGACAGGGATTGTCACTTTCGCATTGGACTATACAGTCACCAGCGGTGCTGCCAGGTACCTCCCAAGCGGCACAACTCTATAGTCCTTCAGGACTGAAAGAGGCCTATGCTCATAGCATTCATTTTACAGTGTTTTTCTGTGTGACTGTAACATACATAATAGATAACTTACGTGAGAAAGATTAGTGGTTGGAAAGGCCGAATGTAAGACAGGCCTGCGTGCCCAGCTTATGACCATTTGAAAATAAAGTCCATTTGTTCTTCAAAAGATAACAAACTATTCCCATGTCAATTTCTTCTTTTTCAGATTTTTCTATGTGACTAACAGACATAATAGATAACCTATGTGAGAAAGATGAGTGGTTGAAGGGCCGAATGTAAGACGGGCCTGCGTGCCCAGCTTATGAACCTTTGACAATAAAGTTCGTTCGATCTTCAAAAGATAACAAAGAGTTCCCGTGCTGAACTTTTGTTTTTGGTTAGTTTAGTTTAGTTTAGTTTAGTTTAGTTTAGTTTAATTTAATTAGTTTAGTTTAGTCGACGGATCAACATCAAGGCACACGGGTGTAACCCATAAGTGCTCCGTTCTACTCCGAGTGTCAAACCCTACTCCTAACTCAAACCTGAGTCCGAAGTTTCTCAGCTCAGTGCACGAACTCCGCAGCACCGGTGAGGATCCTGGAATACTTTGGGTAGATTTTTAACTCGAAATTTTGCCCGGGCAGCGTTGTTAGACTATTTTTTTTCGATTTCCAACTGCCAAGGGATTTATTTCACGTGCGCAACAATACACACGGGCGTTCGATCTCACTACCCAGAGACCAGGGGAAATTTTGTTACTAGCAGTCGACGTGAAAGAATCCCCGGTTCTGTTTTTGGTTTCTGAACTGGAGCGGAATAGGCGATAACGACTATCCAATCGGCTGTCATCCAGTACTTTGGTGAAACTGGTTTTGCTGATATTATTACTTGTTGTCCAATTAAGTTTTCCACATATGCCAGTCTCTGTCTTTCTCTGCTTCTCTTGCCTAGTAAGTTCTCTCGTAAGGCTGATTTGTCTATTACGTCTCCTCTGTTTGTCCTTTCCAACATGCTTTGATGGCCGATCTTGTGACACCTGCAGCTGTCAATGACTCAGAGTTTGTTCTCCCCCCCCCCCCCCCGCCTATGTGTGTGTATGTGTGTGTGCTTGTGTGTGTGTTTCTGTCTATCTGCCTCTGTGTTTAATTTTCAATCTCTCTCTCTCTGTTTTTCTCTTTGTCTCTGTTTGTCTCTTTCTCTGTCTCTCTCTCACTGTGTGTGTGTGCGTGCGCGCGCGCATGTGTGTGTTTCTCTATGTGTGAGTTTCTGTGTGTGTGTGTGTGTTTTTTCTCTAAGTGTGAATGTTTTTCTGTCTCTGTCTCTCTCACAAATTGTTTCTCTATATCTGTGTATGTGCGTTTCTCTATGTATGTATGTGTTTCTGTCCCTGTCTATTTCTCTCTCTCTCATTGTTTCTATGTGTGTGTGTGTGTGTGTGTGTGTGTGTTTCTTTATGTGTGTATGTTTTTCTATCTCTGTCTCTCTCTCTCTCATTGTTTCTCTATGTGTATGTATTTGTTTCTCTCTCCCCCTCCCCCCCCCCCTCTCTCTCTCTGTCTCTATCTCTGTATGTCTCTGTCTGTCTCTCTCTCTAATTGTTTCTCTATATGTGTGTGTGTGTGTGTCTCTCTCTCTCTCTCTCTCTCTCTCTCTCTCTCTCTCTCTCTCTCTCTCTCTCTCTCTCTCTCTCTCTCTCTCTCTCTCTCTCTCTCTCTCTCTCTGTATGTTAGTAGTGATGTTGGGAACTCATCCACACACTTTTTTGGATGCTGCTGGCCGCGGTCTATAGATTTTAGGTGTTTTTGGGAAAATTGCCGACTGGGTAAAAAAAATTTTGGGGAAATTTTTTTTTTTAGCTGCGTGGTCTGGTGGGAACGGGTCTATTTTTTAGACGGGTGATGGCGGATAAGTTTCTGTGGAAGTAATTAAGGTAAAAGTATTTTTAGTTGTTTCTGTAAAAGTAATTACTGGAAATAGAAAGAGAGGGTGTGAGCACGGATGAAGGGGTTGAAGGGGAAAGTTATATATTTTGGTTAGAAAGGAACGGATTATATGAATGTGGTGAGTGAAAGATAAACGAGCAGAGTGTATATGGTGAAATAAGACAGTAGTGATTAGGTGGGGCTGGTGGGGTAGAGGTGTAATGAAAGCGAGGGATCCAACCACATATACGGTCGTAGTAATTCTTGATGGTTGATGTGAGAATGTAGAAGTAACTAAGGAAGAGTGGGGTGTTCGTGTCGGTATCAAGTGTGTGATGGTAAGTGTGATAGTAAGTGAAAGGGTGGCTTCTTCACCGAAAAGCTTATAAAGTAGTAATGGATATGGTGGTAAGGGGTATTAGTGGTCGATATAGCGATGGTTATAAATATAATAAGAGGGTATAATCTGAAAAAACTAAGAGTTTGGGCTTAGTAATATAGTGAGGGGGGTCGTAGTTCTGAGTGGTTGATGTCGATCAGGCCCGCAGATCACTGAAGAGGACTATCACCGCGTGTCAATACGGTTCCAGGTGCTTGGACTGTTCCTCTAGGCAATATATCAGCGTAATCGTCTACACGAGCCTCCTTGTCTATAACAAATACATAAACACATACAACCACAAAGACAACCATACAAGTATACAGCAGACATCAACCATACAATCAGGACCACCTATACTTCTTAGATTCAGACACACAAATATAACGAAACAGACATCCATACAAAAACACAACGATAGTCAAATACAAGCGCGCACACAAGTATACAAAAACGAGGGTCACACAAACTAACATACCGGAACATGAAAGAGCGTTAATATTTATCAGGAGATTAAGACCGGTAAAATGGCTTCTCATATAATAAACTCACGGGGCGCGCCCACGCGAGCGGGGGGGGGGGGGGGGGGGAGCAAGAGCTCAGGAATCACAAGGTCTGTTTTCATTTGGTTTATTTTCGGTGATGGTAATTCGTTACCTCAAAGGTACAAAATGTAAAAGAACACAATAGTCATCTACACACCGTGTAAACACACGAACAATACACAAGGCTTTTAATACACAAGTTAAAAAACAGTTGTGAATGTTATCTCATGCTTTTGATAGTGTACGGCAAATTAGATGTGCTTGAAAATCTACAAATTGGTGGGGGGAAAAAAACATAGAAAACAAAACTATCATAAGGATTGATAATGAAATAGACTACAGTCAGCCTATTAAGACAGGGATACTTCGGATGTACACCAGAAAATATATGCAAAGATCATTGAAGGACATCAATAGATAGGCATTCTTGATTGTAGACAATGAACAGGACCATACACTCAAATACAACCGCGCACACGACACAAAAAACAATGAATCAAATAGACAGATACACAATCGCGCACACACTCACATACACAAAGAGGGTCACACAAACTAACATACCAGACCGTGAAAGAGAGTTAGAACTGAACTATGAGACCAGCTTATCGTATCTAAGCATTCCAAGTGTATTAGAACAAGCCAAGCAGGGTCCATACCAACCTTTAATGAGAATAACACCCAATCGTATACTCGCATTACTAACACAAACCCCGCTGATTCCAGAGTAGAGGGCGGTAGTATAAGGCTGGAAAAATAATCAGTCTTCTTCAGCTCGTGAGAAAGCACGGAAGTCATCAGTACTTCGCGTTTCTTGAAGAAAGGTCACCGAGATTAGTTAGCTGCTGCTCAGAGAGGGAAGATGAAAATATCACTATAGGCTAAAACACTATAATATTTGTATTGTGATAGAACAGAATGTTAACGGTGTAAAATACACCTTCGATTTTCGTATGGACCAGTGTTATATATATTACCGAGTATAGAAGCACCATATAGTATATAAGTAGTCAAAAAACAAACAGCCGTCTACCAATATTCCTAGCCACAAAACTAAACGTCTACCAAGAACACAAGGACGGACCATGCTGGTTTGATGACAAGATGCGGTGCAGAGCTGGCAAAAACGGTACAGACTAAGAAATGGTGCTTGCACTTTAGAACTCTACCAATATTTCTATCACCAAAACTAAACAGAAACAAACAGACAGACACTCATACAGACACACACAGTACGATTGCCTGGGACCATCAACACGCACGTTTCAGGGCTACGTTCAAGAATTCGTAATGAGAAAAACACGCGGTGGTACCAGTACACCCGTGGTATGAATGTGAGGCGTCTGCGGCAAACACGCGGTGGTACTAATAACCCCTTGCTATGAATGGGGTGAGCATCATGGTACTATTGGTTGTTTCAAGTGGCTGGCTTTTTTTTTTCTTCTTTTCCGAGAGACAGCAACAGTGACAGAGAGAGAGAGAGAGAGAGAGAGAGAGAGAGAGAGAGAGAGAGAGAGAGAGAGAGAGAGAGAGAGAGAGAGAGAGAGAGAGAGAGAAGAAAAACCATACAATGGAACAAAAACATAATAAAATAGAGAAACAAAATTAAAAACAAATAATAACATTTTCAAATGGGTTTTATTGGTATACAACATTTAAAACTGGACAGGTCTTGACATGAATAACCACTTGGGTGTAGACATCTTGATCGTTGTAGACACAAAGGGAGCAGAGGGACTTGATTATTGTAGAAAGATGTCTGGTCTTGACTGTCGGTAGATTGATATAGATGGAGTGTCGTTGTTCCTGTGTCTTGAGAAACTGTCACCGCTTTCAAACTGTTGTCTAGTTGTCTGGGCATATCATCAGGTCTTGCCATGAATAACCACTTGGGTGTAGACATCTTGCTCGTTGTAGACACAAAAAGACGAGTGGTCGTCTCAGTTTATAACGACGAATTTATCTAGTTGTAAACAGTTCTGGACTTGTCTTTTTTAACCACGGAGTAAGCAATCGAAACACGAGACGCTCGTTCACGTGTTGTCTGTGTTCAAATGGTTGCAGGATACGTGACATGCTCGAGCCGCGGATTTCATCAATAAGAAATACAACGCATACAGACCACAAGTACTGTTATTAATGTCTTGTAGCATACGGGTATTGTACACGGGTGATCTGTCCGAGTTTCGTTGTATAAAACGGATAATGTCGGCGTGTAATGGTGGCAAGCCAAACGAATCGAAATATTCAAACTGACCTAGACCATTAAAATATAGGGCGATCCAATGTGACCCAGAGTAAGCACTGGTGTCAGTATTGACGATCAAACCAGCTGGCTGTGTTCTATCAATGTGTCTAGGCAAATGATCTCTAGCGCATACGTTGACTAGTGGAAGGCGTCGAACAACCAGATCAGACATGAGTAATTGTCTTAGTTGTTGGGTATCCATTATGCTATGTAATCTGTTAGCACTTGTCTCGTCTTGGAAACTTCTAGGACCGAGTCGAGTTCGGCGTATACGACGACTTGTAGAGGTGCAGTCGTTATAACGTCAAACTTTAGTTCTACTGACAGTGGGCCAGATTTCGCCAATTCAAACTGTTCTCCATCTAATATACTGGGAGTCAGATCAAAACCATAGAGACAATTCCCTTGACTAAAACTTTCATAATTTATACCATTCCCGACATCCTTACCGATCAGACCGAGGGCCAAATTGGTACCATGGAAAGCTCTCATGTACTGACTCGTAGTATAATTCATGGTTAAGGGTTTGCCTGTGACACTACGCCCATCTACCATCAGACTCAAATAGTTTAACTGATAATGATTGAATATGAAGGGGTTCGTATTCAGCTCCCCATTGAAACAGGAAGCATTCACTAAACCGATCACCACCCGGGTCGGTGTCTGGCTGAGGAAAAGGTTATCTTGTGTGTGGGAAAACATACCTTTAGGGATAGAAAAGGTCTTTACCACGACTCTTTTAAAAGGATACTTGGCATTGGATCTCAATAAGGCTTTTTCATGGGCCAGAGAGATAGCTGGATTTAACTTAGCTTTCCTCACCAAGAGGGCGGCGTAAGTAATGACACTTTTGTACCCACCATTTACATCCGTGGCAATCAAATTAAAGACGGATTTTGATGGGGTTAGTTTGATTTTAATATCGACGCCATTCAACATGTACCTGTCCTGATTGAAAATGTCGGAATGTAGGCGCCCCATCATATCCAGAGGCACACTATAGCTGGCTAAAGATCTTCTTTTGGCTAGACCTGTATTGTTATCACCCTTTGTGTCTGCCATGTGCAAAGGAGTATCTTGATAGTATAGAGCTGACGTCAGATGACTCTTTTTGGCCTCTTCACCATAATTCAGAAGAGCTTCCAAGTAGGCCCGGTACGGATACGAATTTTCACTCGGTGAAATAAGAGTGTCGTTCAGGGACACGTCTACTTGAGAAAACAAACTATGCAAATAATAATTTATAGGACCGACTTCCGCTGTGTTTGGTAGGTCGTCGCCATTGGGCAGTGTAACTTTGGCTCTCACGTGAAGAAAAGTATTAAACAAATCAATGTAATCTTCACCGACACCAGAAATGGTGAATTCGATGGGTTCCCCATAAGCTAACGTGGCCAATGGATGAATCTCCACAAACTGTCCCTCTTCCACGGCTGTCTGGGTGGGAGGCACACTAAACAGATCCAGACCAGAATGCAGACACTCACACGACTTGGGATGAATTAACGCCATTATGAGAAAATATCCGAATGTCCCGCTTGGTGGTGATGTGTCTTATGAGTCGACGACTTTCTGACTGTTGGTTTTATTCTTTTACTGGGCTGACCTGGCGGGGCGGCTCGTTTTCGTTTCCTAACCCCACTACCTGATTGGCTGATGTGTTGAGCAGCGCCTTGGAGTAGTCGTTGACCAGCATCTCTGGCGTGTTCTTTGAAGGACTCACCAACATTTCTACCAGCTAAGGCATCTTGAGCCACTTGCAAACCCGTCCCCAGTCCTTCTCTCAATAGGGCTTTGCCACCAGTCTTCAACCAAGGAAGAATTGTGCGACCAAGACCACTAAAGAAACTACCAATTCCATGACCTCGCTGACTTCGACCACCCACAAAAACAGGGAGACCACTTCCAGCTTGATTGCAGAAATAGTCCTCATACAGTTTGGGGTTGCGTTGGATTGGTACATGCCTAACCATGGTTAGCCCAGATCAAATCGTTTGGTTGTTCGAAAATGTAACGTCACTACTGAAGTTCCACCTGTAAATGGGATAGGTTTCCCCTGCTCGTCGGTTATAAGAAGTTCAATCGTGTCAAATGAAAATCGACTGAGGGGTACGTAATGTGGCTTGTCATACATCCTAAATACCGAGGTGGTAGATCTGTCTAGAACAGGTAGTGTCCTCAGTAATGGTACCATCACATCACCAACCACCCGCGAGGTGACAATATCGGAATAGACGAAGACATTTTTTGTGCCCTGGTCTAAATCTACTTCACCCACACCAGACAGACTGGGTTCAGTCTCGGTGACATGTGTCGAGGGAAATTGTAAAATTTCAGCCAACTTGTCACTAAGTCTAACTTCATCCCCCTGTTCATATAATTGGAAACGAGCCTTATTCGAAATATCGTTATAAGAGAACATCATTCGGTTATGTTCTTGCAAGGCATCATCGAGACGCAGCCATTGCCGTTCATTGATAAATCTCTCAGCTTCGAAAACCAATCTATTCAATTCACCAATGAATTTTTCTGTTGATTTGTACAGACCAGGCGTCAGCGTAATCGTCATCGGTGGTTCATCTAGGTCTGGAGGTGGAAAGTACTTTATCCACACCTCATCTTTCAAAATATTAAAATAGGTGTTGGGAAACTGAATATCAACCAAACCAACTTCGTACTGGGAGGTGAGCTCAATAGTTTGTGGCAGTTTGACAAAGAAATGTCCGGCGTTATTTTGGGGGTATATTTGTAATGATGCATTACTCGTCAGTGTCACGTAAACACTCATCTTAGTCTATTCGAGGTCTGAATGTTTCCTGATTCGAAAATGTAAAGTTAGCACTGAAGTCCCATCCTTGACTGAGAGTGTTTTACCCGTATCGTCAGTTAAAAGTATTTCCACCGTGTCGAAGGAGAATCGACTTAATGGTACATAATGTGGCTTATCATAAAGACGAAGCACTGAAGGTGACAGTCGGTCCAATATAGGAACAGTCCTTAGTAAAGGAACCATGACGTCTCCAACTGGTCTCGCGGCTACGAGATCGGAATAGACATAGATATTTTTAACCTCGCTATCCATCTCTAATTCTATATTACCGTATAATAAGACATTATCGTCTGATAGAGTCGAGCTTGGAAAACCCAACATATTCTTCAATCTGTCACTAACTTTAGCCTGGGCGCCTTTTTCAAATATTTTCATCCCGACTTTTTTCCAAGGTGTACCTAACACGAATTTGATGTTTACTTTCTCGTCTAGTTGGGTTTCTACACACAACTTATTCAATTCCTCGATGAAAGATTCAGGGCTGCTGAACGGACCCGGTGGACATACAATGGTTACAGGTTCCATACCACTACCTATAGGTGGAAAGTATTGGAACCAAATTTCCCCAGGCAACCCATTAAAATACGCATTGGGGAACTGGAATTCGACCAGGCCCACTTCGTATTGGGTCGTTACATCAATGGTCTGCGGCAACTTGACAAAAAAGTGACCTGGTTGGTTGTTGGGAAATACCTTTGGTCCAGCATTACTCGGCAAAGTCACGTAGAAACTCATCGTTTTTCTAATTTAGTTAGTTAGTTAGTTAGTCGACAGATCATCCTCGTTGCACATCGGACCATTCAGTCCATAAGTGCTCGGATCCCCTCCTCAGCAAATCCCGCAGCGTGTAGCGGCTAACGACGCCAGTTCTGTGTTGGTTTATCAATCTTCTTTGGCTTCCTGCGTAGTGTTCTTGTTTGGCCATCCCTCTTTTAATTTGCTGCTCCTCGCAGTCTGGCCATTGTTGTAGATTCACAGTCATCACTTGGTTCTCGCAAAAGTCTCACTTCTCGTAGAGCATTCAGAATGTCAGCCTGGTCCATGGCGCGTCCGCCCTCCACAGTAGCCTCACCTGCGAGCTTGTCAGCCCGCTCATTTCCTTGTACTCCCGCATGACCTGGCACGAAGATGAAACTAATCTTTGCCAGCCGAGACCGCTTCAGAGGCAGCAACCATTCTCTTCGGATCGACCCCTCCTCTATCCTCTTGATCATGTTCATTGAGTCGCTAAGGAAACAAGCCCTAGTGAATGTCTGTGTCTCGAGCCATGTTATTGCTTTACTTACTGCCATGACTTCCATGGTCAGGCTACTTGTGGTTTCAGTGAAAGCACCAGAGTCCTCCTTCACAATTCTCCCTCCGGCCCGAGCTGTAAAGGCCCATGAGCTTCTCACATGTCGGACGACCGACCCATCTGTGTAGATGACCGCGTCACCTGTCTAGCGAATTCTCGAAAATCAACGCTTGTACTTCAGCCTCAACAGCAGCCGGATTTTCTTGTCTGCATTTTCTATCTAGTTGGATGCAAACTGAAAAGGATGTGCAGAAGTCTGTTGGCACTTGCACCCACTCCTCGCCAGGTTCTAAGTCCTCAAGTGAACACACCTGTTGAAGAATGTCCTCGGCTTGACCCATCCACGACCGTCCTCTTTTTAACCTGCTGCCCTTCACCTTCCTAATTTCACTATGCAGTGGATGCTGTGTGTTTGCGTTAATTCTGAGGTAGGCACGTGCCCTGCAAACTTGCATTCTTTCTTCTAATTTCTAATTTAGGATTAGGTAGCATATAGCCCAAACAACTACTCATTAGAACTACCCACAACTTGCCGTCTGGTGCGTCTGCGCTGCCTTGAGTCAGCCACCACAAATACTTCTGTAGATACCCAAGTCATCACGTGAACTGGTGTACCACGAACTGGTGTAGAGCGAGTGAGGAGACGCCGTCTATTTTATACCCTGGTTCTGCACACGACATAGCTGATGTGGGAGTTAGACAGGCTATTCTCACGCCACCCGCCTGCTTCCCCACAAACCGATGACTCATACTACCACTTAATGACTTTTCCATATGGCGCTGATGACGTAGGGTGCTCGGACATCGGCGTTCTTTACCACAAAGCGGTATGTGGTTTGTGATATTCTTATGGGGACACGTTTTGTTTATGTATTTGTTTATGGGTGAATGTGTCTGTACTTGTGTATAGCTGATATTGAAGTAGTAATGGTATGGGCGGCCCTCTTTGTGTATTTGATTATGGTTGTGTAGTTGTATATAGCTGTTGTTGTGACACTAGTAATGGTATGGTTTGTCTGTACTTCTGAATCTGTACGTGTGTTTGTTTGGTTGTCTTTGTGTTTGTCTTTGAGTGTTCTTGTGTATTGGTGAGTGTGTCTGTACTTGTGTATAGTTGTGATGACAGTAGTAATGGTACGAGTGTGTCTGTGCTGTGTATATCTGTTGCTAGTGACAGTAGTAATGGTATGGGTGTCTTTGTGGTTGTATGTGTTTATGTATTTGTTATAGACAAGGAGGCTCGTGTAGACGATTACGCTGACATATTGCCTAGAGGAACAGTCCAAGCACCTGGAACCGTATTGACACACGGTGATAGTCCTCTTCAGTGATCTGCGGGCCCGATCGACATCAACCACTCAGAACTACGACCCCCTCACTATATTACTAAGCCCAGACTCTTAGTTTTTTTTTCCAGATTATACCCTCTTATTATATTTATAATCATCGCTATATCGACCACTAATACCCCTTACCACCATATCCATTACTACTTTATAAGATTTTCGGTGAAGAAGCCACCCTTTAACTTACTATCACACTTACCATCACACACGTGAGACCGACACGAACACCCCACTCTTCCTTAATTACTTCTACATTCTCACATCAACCATCAAGAATTACTACGACCGTATATGTGGTTGGATCCCTCGCTTTCATTACACCTCTGCCCCACCAGCCCCACCTAATCACTACTGTCTTATTTCACCATATACACTCTGCTCGTTTATCTTTCACTCCCCACATTCATATACTCCGTTCCTTTCTAACCAAAATATATAACTTTCCCCTTCAACCCCTTCATCCGTGCTCACACCCTCTCTTTCTATTTCCAGTAATTACTTTTACAGAAACAACTAAAAATACTTTTACCTTAATTACATTCACAGAAACTTACCCGCAATCACCCGTCTAAAATATAGACCCGTTCCCACCAGACCACGCAGCTAAAAAAAAAAAATTCCCCCCAAAAAATATCCCCCACTCGGCAATTTTCCCAAAAAGACCTAAAATCTATAGACCGCGGCCAGCAGCATCCTAAAAATTGTGTGGATGAGTTCCCAACCTCACTACTTATGTTTGTGTGTGCGTGTGTTTCTCCATGCGTGTATGTTTTTCTGTCTCTTTCTGTCTCTCTCATTGTTTCTCTATGTGTGTGTTTCTCTATGTGTGAGTGTTTCTCTCTCTCTTCTCTCTCTCTTTCTCTCTCTTTCTTTCTCTCTCTCTCTCTCTCTCTCTCTCTCTCTCTCTCTCTCTCTCTCTCTCTTTCTCTCTCTTTCTCTCTCTTTCTCTCTCTTTCTCTCTCTCTCTCTCTCTCTTTCTCTCTCTCTCTCTCTCTCTCTCTCTCTCTCTCTCTCTCTCTCTCCTCTCTCTCTCTCTCCTCCTGTCTTGTTTTTCTCTATTTTTTTTTCTTCTTTTTCTTCTTTTTCTTTTTTTTTTCTCTCCCCTTCTCTCTCTCTCCCTCTCTCTCTCTCTCTCCCTCTCTCCTCTCTCTTCTCTCTCTCTCTCTCTCTCTCTCTCTCCTGTCTTGTTTTTCTCTTTATTTTTTTCTTCTTGTCGTTCTTGTTTTTCTCTATTTGTAGTTTTTTTATCTATGTCTTTTTGACATTGTTTCTCTATGTTTTGTGTGTGTGTTTTCGCGCGCTGTCTCTCTCTCTCTCTCTCTCTCTCTCTTCTCTCTCTCTCTCTCTCTCCTTCCTCTCTCCCCTCTCTCTCTCCTCTCTCCCCTCCATTTCTCTTTCTCTTCTTTCTGCTTTTTTTCCCAAAAATTTAAGTAGTATTCCACTTTCTTTTCATTGTCCAGAAATTTATTTTCATTATGTTGTTTTTGAAAAAAAAAAGGGTTTTCTAAATTTTGTTTGTTTTGTTCCCCCCTTTCTTCTTCTTTTTCTTTTCTTCTTTCTTTTT
>JACEFZ010014673.1:10000-33292 GCA_014155875.1 Cepaea nemoralis | reverse complement strand
GAAAGAGGCTGACAGACTGGCAAAAGAGGGCGGACGACTACCACAGCCTGACATAGACATAACCTATAATGAGGCAAAGAGGTTGATAAAAAGCACTTATAGAACCAAATGGGAATCTGAGCATCCAGGCCATCAGAAGGATGATGCATATTACAAACTCGACCGAAGAGAACAAGTAGCAATCTTCAGACTCCGCACAGGACATAACAGGCTGAAATACCACTTGTTCAATAAACTAAAGATAGGAGATACCTGATGAATGTAATTGTAGAACTGGAAAAATGACAGCAAAACATTTGCTGCAGGATTGCCCAACGTATGCAGAACAGAGAAAGATATTTTGGCCCACACCTGCTTCATTTGAGGACAAGCTCTATGGAGATATCAACAAGCTCAAGTTGACCGCAGCTTACTTTAACTACATACAGGTTGACATTTAAAGGTGCATGAAGACCCAGAGGCATGAAATGGAATATTGCTTGGATAGCAAATCCATTATGTGGAAAGTCCAAATCGAAAGCTCGCTGTGTGGGCTTCATAAAAGGTGGAAAAGTGTCCTAGTGGCACGAAATGGAATATTGCTTGGATAGCAAATCCATTACGTGGAAAGTCCGAATCGAAAGCTCACTGTGTGGATGTCATCTGCAGACTGCATACTTCTGGTTTCCGGAAGAACAGCCTATGGTGAACGGAAGGCCCAATATACGGAAGTGAGGCTAAGCAGCCATGTGCAGGACGTGACGATTCCTTGGGTGAGCCCAGTACCAGAGCGCTATGTATCGGCTCTGCAAGTATGGAAGCCTCCTTGGATGGCGGGGAATGCCCATGGTCTGCCCCTGCCTTCCCTTGAGGGCTGACCAGGATCTTTGGCTGTTCTATATGGACCAGCTGGGATGGGGGATAACACCACAACAGTGAGAGTCAAACGTCCTAAGAAACCCCCGGGAAGGTTAACCCGGTCAACAAATGCCCGCAGAAGTCGGATGTGTCGGCCTAACGGCGCAAGAACGCAGCTCTGCTGTAAACAGGCACAACGCAATCACATCCGAAAAAAAACTCCGGATGAACGAAGAAGAACTCACGCGTAGTCCATGCACAATACTTCAGTAGTTCTGGACTGAATATTGCGTGTGGATTAGCTTTCCCTATTAACAGTGTCCCTCGCCATCAGGCGAACCCACTCCGACTTCAGAGGTAACAAAACTATCAACACTGATGGTATCAGGTCAGTTTGGAGAATGAAGTGCCACCCAGGACAGTACCACTGTTGTTGTTACCTTGGACATTCATAACAGAGTACACGGGGTTTACATGCAAAATGATCTAATTCATTACATCCGGTTTTATTTGATCCGATAGCGTGGCGCAGAGCATATGCTCAGTAGCTCCATCATAGATCCCTGGGGATCCCCGACAAAAACTGAGCTCCTGGACCTAGTGAAGAGTCTGAAAACATATCCACGAATTTCGGAGAGCGATACTGGCCACTTGATCTACTCGCCACGGCGACCTCCCAAGTTAATATCAGATGGAGGCAGGTGTGAGGTAGAAATAAGATAGGTGTGAGGTAGAAATGAGATTGGTGCGAGGTAGAAATGAGACTGGTGTGAGGTAGAAATAATGAGATGGGTGTGTGGTAGAAATTAGATGGGTGTACGGTAGAAACGAAATAGGTTGAGGTAGAAATAACATAGATGTGAGGTAGAAAAGTGATAGGTGTGAGGTGGAAATGAGATTGGTGTATGGTAGAAATAAGATAGGTGTGAACTAGAAAATTTTGAACGTAAAATTGAGAGGCTATCATTGGCACCTTGCCGTCTTGACAGACGATAGTTTGTGCTTTAAAAAGGCATAATAACTTTTAACTATGGCGGTAGCGAGTGTGACTGATAAGACCAATTTGCGCTGCAAATGTCCGTTCACAGTGGGTGCATGTGAACACGTGGTCATTTCCACCATCATGCACCATCTCACGTCTCAAACGCTTGGTGTGTGACTTTTCTGCAATAATTTTCTCCTTTGACTTTATTCCATTTCTGATATTTGCCCTCCATGCAACACGTTCAGCGGCGACTTGCTCCCAATGTGCATTATCAATGCCTGTATCAATCATGTCCCGCTTACACCCATCTTTGTATCGTAGTAGAGGCCGACCCTGAGATCTCTTACCCATTTGTAATTCACCAAAAAAGATATCCTTTAGTATTGAGAGGCAGAACGCGGTGAACACAACTCTCAATGTGATAAATAAATAATACAAAAATATATGACTAGCACTGGTGGGGTTCGAACCCACTCGGAAATTCATCCATTGGATCTTAAGTCCAACGCCTTAACCACTCAGCCACCGTGCTGCTGTCTAGTAGTCTGTCACTAGTGTTCAATACACACACTTTGATACAGAAAAAGAAACAAAAATTACTATAGACTGACATATATTGCCTTTTGTAGAAGCATAAATGTAAACAATATAAAATAACACAAAGTAACACAGCTTTACAAAACAGAATTACAAAAAATACAGGATGTTGCGGCGACTAGCCTTCATCAGCAAACAAATACATAGTAACATACACAAAACACAACATATTATAGTATAATAATCAGAAGACCCTCCAGTAACTACATTCGGGCATAAGAACGGCATGAGAATGATAATAACATGATGGGGAAAATGATAAAAATGAAGGGAAAATGAAAACTTGAAAAAAAAAAAAAAAAAGCAATTGTTGCTACTTGTTCACTACTTATCTGATCTCAGCGTCACAGGTTATGTCACTGACATGAACTCCACCTTGATACTCTTATATACAGCCCGTTCCGTGGTGAAGACGTTACGGACACGGTTCGTGATCTCGCATACCCGTGTTTGAAACACATCGGCTCATGATTTGGCAGCAGATCGCGTTGCGTTGGTGTTTTACGAATGGTATGGGTGCCGGTCGTTCAGAAAGCAATGGCAAACTATTGAACGCAAACTTGCCAAAAGATCACAACAGCAAAAAATGCTATTGTTGACTGCAACGTCATGTAAAGGATATGCAACTAACTTTACTCTTATATATACAGCCGTGGGAGTCTGAGGGTCATGGGGATGGCAATGGTTCAATGAAGATCCCAGGTAAATGAGTGGAAGTGGTACACAAAAACAAGGTGGAGGAAGGTAAGGCAGGAAACTGGAAGCAATGGAGATGTGATGGTGGTCTGAGAGTGAAAACGTAGAAGGAATGCTCCGGTGGACGTCCGTACAACGCACGACTGGGTGCTAGTGAAAGGTTGACCATAGTGGACGAATATTAAAGATAAAGTGTGGACATAAGAATGATGGTGGTAATAATGAAACTCGTTTTATGTGCTCATTAATGTGCACCAAGGGAGTCCTAAAGTCTGGGTGGGATGATGTGTGTGAGCGTACATACATACATATGCACACATCAACAAATGTTCATACAACCGAATATGTATATGGTATATGAGACAGGATAGAGAGAGAGAGAGAGAGAGAGAGAGAGAGAGAGAGAGAGAGAGAGAGAGAGAGAGAGGGGGGGGGCAGTAAGAGAGGGGGAAGGGAGAGTTTGATATATTACCTATGATACGCCACATGGTATACGCGAAATTAGACAGATCTGTTTGATTTCATTTAGTTTAATGACACCGCGAAGCCAGGAACCAGATAACAACGACACCGTTATGTCAGGCACTAGGTAACAATGAAACTGTTAAGCCTGGAACCAGGTAAGAATGACACTGTTAGGTCAGGAACCAGGTAACAATGACACTGTTAAGCCAGGAACCAGGTTACCAGGACATCATTTTGTACTTCAGATACTCCAGGAGTGTGGACATTAAACTGCAGTATCTCCACGTGACCATCGGAAGTGACCAGGACATACTGAAGATCACAGTTCTGGTTGAGATGGACCTCAGAATCTATTGTCGTCTGCCAGGTCACTAGCGACTCAGTGCTGACCTGCAGAAGGAAACCAAATGAAAGTTATTTGATGATTCTGCTGAGTTATGACGTTCGTTGCATGTTCCGGCCAGGGACAGAGAGGGAGAGTGAGACATGTGGGGGGGGGGGACGAGGGAAGGAGAGAGAGGAAATAGAGAGGGGAAAAGAGAGGTAGGGGAAGATAGGGAGAGAGAAGGGTGGAGAGAGAGAGGGGAGAGAGAGTGGATGGGGGAAAATGAGGGAGAGGGGAAGAGAGACAGGGGCGAGAGAGAGAGAGAGGGAAAGAGAGAGGGAGGAAGAGAGAGGGAAAGAGAGAAGGAAAGAGAGAGGAAGGGAAGGAAAATAAAAAAAGAGAATGAGACGAGAGCTAGGGAGAGTAAGAGAGAATGAGGAGATAGGGGAAAGACAAGAAGTAAAATTCACGGCAAGACAGAGCAAGAACCGTGGAATAGGGAGTGAGGGAAGAGGAGAAGAAAGAGTGAGAGATACAGAGAGAGAAGGAAGGGATAGAGAAAAGAGAGGAAGATAGATCGAGTAAGTGAAAAAAAGGGGGGGGGAGCGATAAAGAGAAAGGGGACAAGGCGATGGAGAGAGCGTGAGAGAACAACTGAGAAAGGGACGAAAGAGAGAATATAATGCGAGAGAGGGTAAAGGGTGTGTGTATGAGTGTGTCTGTGTTTGTGCATTCGCACATGTGTGTGTGTGTGTGTGTGTGTGTGTGTGTGTGAGTGTGTATGAGTGTGTCTGTGTTTGTGCATTCGCACATGTGTGTGTGTGTGTGTATGAGTGTGTCTGTGTTTGTGCATTCGCACATGTGTGTGTGTGTGTATGAGTGTGTATGAGTGTGTCTGTGTTTGTGCATTCGCACATGTGTGTGTGTGTGTGTGTGTGTGTGTGTATGAGTGTGTATGAGTGTGTCTGTGTTTGTGCATTCGCACATGTGTGTGTGTGTGTGTGTGTGTGTGTGTGTGTGTGTGTGTGTGTGTGTGTGTACGTGTGTGTGTAAAGTAATAAGAACAGTTAAAATCAATTAGTCACCTTTCCGTCGTCAGTAACCGAGCTCATGTGAGTGTCCAGGAACCGAGAGACACCGGAGTTCAACCATTTGATCCATATTCTGACATCCCTACCCTCAATGACGCCCGAGACGAGGTCAGACAAGGAGCCGTGAGCAACACTGTTGTAAGAAAATGGTATGGAAACTCTTCAGATGGTGATTGTGTAAGTAATCAATGTTATACACAAACGATCTATGAGACTACAGAAATTAACGCTAGACCAATAATTTCCCCTCCCCACCCGCCTCCCCCACCCCACCCCACGTTTGTATAGGTGACAACTTTGTTTATGAAATATTACTCACTGGTACCTGGGCGTCTTGTCAGGCTATAGTTTGTTACGCTAGAAATATCGAGACTTTGAAGGCGAACACCTGGCTGGGAAAGTGTCCGCCGCTTCCATTAAGGATGAACTTATGTTTCGTGGAGGACTTGTGTGTTGGCATCCTGGCGACGGCATTATGTGCAGTGGGGTGTTTTTGCATCTATCCGAGGTTGTTTTGCTGCGTGAACTGCATTTCGCAGGGAAAATGGCGTGGCTGCCTAGAAAACATCTAGAAACGGAACAACAACATCTAGAAACATCGAGATTTTGTAGGTGAACATCTGGTTGGGAAAGTGACTGCCACTTCCACCAAGGATGAACTGTATGATTCTTAGAAGACTTTGGTGGTGGCATTCTGGCGGCGGATTTATGTACCTGAGCGGGCCGTTGTTTGTCGAGACTCCTGTCTTTTCCACTTTTCACATGGGGCAGTGACGGTTTGTGTGATATTCACTGGCACGGGAACGGAGCATAACGGGGATGACCCTTTGCTGCGATGTAGGAACCGCGACTAATGACTAATGACGCTGTGCTTCCAAAAAAAAAAAAAAAAAGGCTTAATAACTACAACCCATGGCGGTGACCAGGGATGGAGTGTTACCTCTCTATATCACAAAACTTGGGCTGAATATTAGAGACCATGTGTTGCCCATGCACCTCTCTCGGCCTGCCTAGTTTACTCCAGCGAAAAGGTAACACCAATACATCTGGAACAAGACAAGCATCAGAAGCTGCTGGATCAGTATTTCAATGCTCTAACTCTCCGTCTGTCGGAGCTTCGATCCTAGACGAGCTGCTGACCAAGGATTAGGACCTGGTCTACCCTGTGATAACATTTAGTCTTTAGGTTGCATTTCCTCGCACTAGGATCAGGCTTGAACCATCTCAAGTGTGTTCATGCACCCGAAGCAGTTGGCACAATGTGGAGTGTCGGGTTTGGTGAGCACCGCCCAACATTCGGCGCCAACAGAAAGCAGGTAGTACCGTCTGACTAAGACCTGACATCATGGTTTTGTGTATAGCAAGCCTAAAAACCTCATTTCAAAGATGGCTTCAGTTATCAGTTATCAGTTGGGGTATCTTCATTGCGCCCCGGACAGGTCCATAGGTGCTCAGATCCTTCCCCCAGCAAATGCATCAACGTTCGGTGACTAATAGTGCCGGTTCTGTGCTGGTTGATGAGGCACCTCTTTTCCCGATGTACCTCTCGTGTCTGGCCGTGCCAATTCATACTCCCAAGTCTTTCATCCTGGACAGCGATGTGGATTCACTGACGTCAAAGTCCTCTGTTCTCGACATATCTTTAAGGACGTTAATAACATCGGCACGATCCATGGCCTGGCCATCTGCAAAAGATGGCTTCATTTCCCTAAAAGTGAAGAGAGAACTACGGAAAGACTGCTGATCATCCATCTCTTGGTGTTATCTTTCCACTTGTATCATTGCCTTCCTATAGCTTACATGCCTTAACTTTTACCCTTCAGTGTGGATTTCGTCGTCTTCTGCTGCGTTCGTCCGGAATGTTGTTTTAGACATAATTGTGTTGTGTCTGTTACAGCAGAGTTGCGATAATTGCACCTTTCGGCCAACACATCCGACCTCTTCAGGCATTTGTTAACCGGGTTACCATCCCGCGTCAGTGTGGGATTTATACCATGCTTTTACAAGGGAAAGTCAATAAGTAAGTCACAAATGGCTGTAGAAAAATAACTAAATATGATAACAACTTGAAACAAGTTTAGTTTTATACATACATT
Source organism: Cepaea nemoralis (assembly GCA_014155875.1). Lineage (NCBI taxonomy): Eukaryota > Metazoa > Mollusca > Gastropoda > Stylommatophora > Helicidae > Cepaea > Cepaea nemoralis. The sequence goes on along the minus strand of JACEFZ010014673.1, from coordinate 26,200 downwards.
GCCCCTTTATTTCTCAACATAATTTCCACTAACATTGATGCATATATCCCATAATTTTATCAGTCCTCCCAAACCGGCTGCATAGAACTGCGTGCTCTGTTTTCTAAACCACGTTTTCACTTCACATTCAACTTCGGCGTCATTCGCGAAATGTCTCCCGCCAAGGTGGGTTTTCAGTGGACCAAAAAGGTGGAAATCGCTAGGGGCTAAGTCGGGGCTGTAAGGTGGATGTTCCAGAACTTCCCACTTTAGTTGGTTAATTTTCTCCTGAGTTAATCGAGTCAATATGTGGTCTGACATTGACATGAAGAATAACACTCCTCTAGTCAGCAGTCCTGGACGTTTTCTTCGAATTGCATCATGAAGCTTTGATAGAACTTCACAGTACGATTCAGAATTCACATTGTCACCTTTCTTCTTGAAATTGGTTAAAAGCACTCCTTGACAATCCCAGAACACTGTCAGCATAACCTTCCCTGCTGATGGCGTAACCTTGAATTTTTGGACACAAGGCGAAGAAGGATGTTTCCATTGCATTGAAGCACGCTTTGATTCGGGCTGGTAGTGATGCACCCATGATTCGTCCCCAGTAACAATCCTGTTCAGCATGTCTTCTCCTTCATCTTCGTATCGACAGAGATGATGCAAGGACAGGCCAAATCGGTTCATTTTGTGTTCCTCCTTCAATTGTCTGGGTACCCACCTTGAGCACACTTTCTTAAATTTCAATCGATCATGCATTATGCTGTATGCTGAACCATGTGAGCACCCTATTGCAGATGCTACAGAGTCTATCGTTACTCGCCTGTCACCTCTAATCATCTCCTCCACCCGCTGCACGGATGCTTCTGTTGCAATCTCAACAGGACGACCAGATCGGATTTCATCAACAATTGTAGAGCGTCCTTGAGAAAATTTTTCTACCCAGCTATGCACCGCTTTACGGGACAAACATTTGTCAGCATAAACAGAAAGCATTTCCTTATGAATGTCCCTTGCAGATAGACCTTTTTCCCACAAAAAACGCACAACAGCACGTTGCCCTTTGGTTGTACACTCCGTAAGTACAGTCGCTATTTTGTTTATGCGCTGCGCATGCGCATGAGACATCTATCACCATCTGACGAACGGGAATATAAAGTTCGATGTTGCTGTCACCTAATGACACCTGTAGAAAACATCAACTACATTTACCTGCCATCCCACAGAACTGTGTGACTTACTTATTGACTCGCCCTCGTGAATATGGATAAAATATTTGGCGCCTGTCACTTGTGTTTTCTTCCATCAGCTCTCTGTTCATTTTCAGCTTCTCTGTGGTTTCTCTTTGACTTCTCTTTGATTTATCCATTATTTCGTTATGATTTCTCCGTGATTTGTCTACTATTTGTCTATGATTTCGCGGTGATTTCTCTATGATTTATCTGTGATTTCTCTGTGATTTCTCTGTGATTTCTCTATGCATTCTGTATTATTTCTCTGGGACTTATCCATAAAACTGAAAATTCATATAACAGTGCTACAAAGATAAACACAATGCCAACAGATAGAACAAACATGTCAACTGACATATTTATCAAAGTAGAAACACTACAGATATAGAACAGTCTTGAATTTCTAGGTTCATTGTCTATTCACAGCCTACTGTCTATTGTGCTGCCAATCATTTCTGATAATGACTGTCTACTATGCCATTGGGGTGTGTGGAGAACTACACAATGGATGGCTTGGTGTGCGCAAAACAGGGATGCTGGTGGGCACTGATTGAATCGCCATCTAGGTTAAAGACGCAGGAAATAGCAGCAGCAGCAGCAGCAGCAGCAGCAGCAGAAGGGAACTCCCCGCCCAAGTTAAGGACACAGAAAGTAGTAGCAGAAGAAGAGAATAATCCCACACCTAGGTTGAGGACTAAAGTTGTAGCAGCTACAGAAGAAGGTAATTCGCCAACTAGGTCAAGGACACAGGAAGTAGCAGCAAAAGGAGAAGGTAACTAGACATCTAGGTTAAAGACACATGAAGTAGCAATAGAAAAAGAAAGTAATAAGACCACAGGAAAAAGCGACAGATAAAGAAGTTAATTAACCACCCAGGTTAAGAACACAGGAATTAGCCACAGATAAGGAAGGTAATTCCCGACCTAGAGAAAAAAGTTAATTGCATATCCTTTACAAGAAAAAAAAAAAAAAAAAAGAGAAGTCGTTACAAGAAGTCGTAGTCAAATCCAGCATTTTTTTTTTTTTTTTGCTGTTTCTGATTTCTTAGCAAGTTTACATTTAGTAGTTTGCCAATGCTTAATGAACGACTGGTACTCATTCCATTTTATAAAAACCAATGCAAGGCGGTCTGCTGCCAAATCGTCCGCAGCTGTGTTTGGAACGCGAACTGCGTTAGTAACCCGTTCGTCAAAGAACCGTAAGAGTAAGGACACGTGAAATAATAATAGCAGAAAAAGGTAACTCCCTACCCAGGTTAAGAACACAGGAAATGAAAGCGGAAGAAATCGGTAATTCCCCAACAAGGTTAAGGACACAGAAAATATCAACAGAGGAAGAAGAAGGTAGCGAGGTCATGCCACGGCTAATGTCATGGCTAGAATGGGTTAACATAATTAATACAACAATTGGAAGCGTTAGAACAAAAAAAAAAAAAAGCATTAGTCAATTCCCTTCCACCAAAACTGTACGGGGAGCTAGTGAGTCTGATACAAACTACTGCTGTTACTGCAGTAATTATTAACTCCAAATGTGTGCTTTCTATAAATAAATAACAGTTAACATATAACCCTTCTGAAAGGAAGGACATGATTCATTATGTATGAGGTAGGAGATCCATTGTCCTTCCTCACTTGTTGAGTGTGAAGTAAGCTGACACTTCAACTGGAAACAAGATGAGACAACCTAAACACTGAGTCAATACTCACGACAACGAACAAACCCCTACCCTATACAAGTCGAAACTTGTTTTGATTTGTATTATTCAGGGAGATGTAAGTGCGAATTAGAAACAAGGAGAACACGAAATTAGAAGAAAATACACTCACCTTGAGTTAGAAAACACAGCAAACACCTGACTCCAAGTTCGGGTGTCAACAAACCATTCAACATCATGGGGTAATTGTGATTGGCTATTGGCTATGACCTGTTCCTGCTCGACCAGATGAGAACACGACTGATAGAAGGCGGAGGAGGTGATCATGCTTCGAATTTCGTACACACCGTTCGTGAAAGGTGTTGGTTCTGTCTGTGACAAGTATGGAGCCAGTATGAACGCGAAGGTGTCCCCAACGTTGATAGTCTCGAGAACGGTATGGTAAGTGGAACCTGACTTGATCCTAACATCTTTGCCGATTCTTAAATAAGTTCCCAGCTTCTTCCAACCAGAAGCTAATGAGCTGACTTGATCAGGGACATCATCGCGAGGGACATCAATCCAGCAAGGATTCAAGTAGACAACTTTACTGTAATCGTCCTCCCCACTGCCAGCGAGTGCTCCGTTATGTATGTTAAACCCCACCTTATACATTCTCTGTCCCAGCACATGTTTGAAGTCAACCTGAATCGGAGGAATACTATGGTTTGATGTAACATAGACGTATCTGTCCGTTAACTGAGCCACAATGACACCGCCTTCTTCACTCACATTTACCATGGTGCTGTCAAGCAATTCAATTCCGTTTCGGATATCATTCATTAAAAGATCTTGGTCCTCTGGTATCTTCCTTTCCACTGCATACCTGGTCCATCTAGGCGAGATAATACTAGAATATTCCGTGCAGTTAGACAAACTGTAGTTACCAAAAGTTCCACTGACACTTAATTGGTAGACATAACCGTTGATCATGGCATGTATGTATTGTCGCTGTGGATTAGGACTAAATTTATTCCATGATTCCTTCTCAAAAGACGGAAAGCTGATGAAAAACCAGTGTCTGTTTGTATGCGGAAAATCTGTACCTGAATTCACACTTTTCATCACTGAGAGAACATTTAGCTTGTTGTTCCTAATTGCTAGTTTAGCATTTGTGTTCCGTAACTCTCTTGAGCCAGAAACATTGTTCATGAAGCTTCCATTTGCGTTCGTTGCAGCTGTCGTCCATTTCACGTCACAGACATTTGGGTTTGCGTACTCACACGCTTGCCCTGAAAAGTAGAGAATTGAAGCGAACTCAACTGGGTTATGATTTAAATAGAGCGTCACTGGGCTAGCCGTAATGCATAGTTCACTTTTTTGTACAACACAGCTATAAAAATGAGACAAACAGTGTTTTTTGGTCATGCAATGAGAAGAGAGGCAATGGGGAAAATCTGCAGTAGAAAAGTTTGAGGCAGACAAAGAGAAACGATGCTTGAATATCTAAGATGGTCACTGGGAGGAATATAACCAGTATTTTGAAGCCAGAACACATTGGATGGAGATATGTGGAGAGACATGAATGCAAGGGATATGATGATGACGATAAAACGACCCTTGCTTCCCAGCTTCGTATTACGGATATGGTTATTGTTCAATATTTTCTTAATCAGTCATCAATAATAAGAGGTGCTTGTAAGTAATATAAACCTTTCGGCAACAGTGAATTACAGCAACTGTATAACAATGCAAGAGACGCACATCAGTCAGCCACTGAAGAGGTAAAGAGTAGGCCGAGTGGGCAACTGCCAGGGGTTCATTTCAAAATGTGGAAATAATACAATAAAAGAAGTTGTGTAGTGTCTTAGCCTCCGTAGCATACACTCACATTTAGATCCTAACCCGCGCTAAGTAGTTCTGTACACTGTGCTTTGATCCGCAAGTATGACGTTTTGGTGAGACTGATCACTTAGATACGGGGAGTATGTCAGGGTTGCATTCTCTGTACATACCCGATTAACACATTCGCGGAAAATGTAATGAGTAGTGGAGATTTTTTATTGGTGAGGATGGCGGGGGGATGCGTAACTGAGAGAATACCGTGCCTGCCCCAAGCCCAGAAGGTACCCAACATGGGACCGGCAATGTTCCCAACAACCACCGGTGTCTAATAATTCCACAAGTCTCCGTGATCGCTTATTTAATGAGGAAGGAAACCTAACCTTATTGGATAAGTGCAAACATTCCAAAAGAAGATCGCAATTGAAACCTGTGCAGGTTACGCATCCCACAGCAATTGAAAATAGTAAGGAGTAGGCCGTAAGGTTGCTACTCTGGCAAAATTGTCAGGGTTGAAAAACCCACTCACGTGTAGATGGGCCCGTAACCTTGGAATGAGTCTGTCCAGTGGAAGCAGACCTTACTTAAATGTGTGTCGAAGTGGGACATACTGACCTTTGATGTGCGCAAGTAACTATGGCGCACTTCCATAGAAAATTGTACAAAGAAAAAAGAGAAGAAATACTGAGAACCATCAGACATGAGGACATCAGATGCAATTTTGATCCATCTGTATTTGGTGGACATCGACATTCCGAACTCAGATATACAGATGACACGGTCCTCCTCTCAAATAGTACTAAGAGATTAAAAGAGCTGATCCTGTCTCTCACGATGTTGTTGATGATAAGTTTCGTGAGATGGTCGTTGTCTAGGTAACGATGCTCCTTGTATGTTATTACAGAGTGTAAGTTGAGCTAGCCTCCTGTCTCTTAATCCAACTCAACCTTGCAGTGCACATCCACCAGTCACAAAACAAGATAGAGTTGGCGCACATAATCTTTTAATCCAGAAAGAACACGGACAGACGGAACATGTTTATACATCCAGAAACAATGTAATCCATAGAATATAAATATCCTCCTCACAATTTAACCAGCACACATCACTGTCTTCTCACGGCCTGCTGAATCTCAAATTCACAAGACATTTAGTCCAGCTAATATCCACGGCTGGATCTCCCACAATACGACCCACCCACTGGGTCGGAGCCTCTGCTCACTATGCAACCCACTCTGGGTTTTAGGCCTGCCTTCACAGCTCGGAGAATCACACAACACAGTTCTCCGTGGACTACCGACTCGTTCGGTGTCTAAAACTCAACTCCCTTAAACGACCTGACCCGCAGTCGGTCTCTTCTCTCACTGACTTTCAAGTCTCCTGACTTCACACAACACTCAACTGTCTTTCGCCCCATCCGCCCTAGGGGTATCCACTCACACCCGCCCCATTATTTCTCAGGGTTGATTGTTTTCCTCGTAGTCCCGCTACACAGGTCACTCATCTCAATGTCAATGACCCAGGCATATGTCACTGTCTGTCATGAGACATCATGAAAATCAAAATCTTCCGGAAAGAAAATTGTCTGAACAAAAATAAAAATAAAGTCCACGTACAAAACTACACGCCCACCAAACATCACAGTCATCAAAGAAGAAATTGAAAATGTAGCCGATTTTAAATATCTGGGCTACATAATCAACAACATTTGAAACTGTTCGAAAAATATCAAAAGTAGATAGCCATAACAAAACAGAGGTTAAACAGTATTAAGAACTATTGGCACAACGCCAGAAAACAGATTAAAGCAAAATATTTTAGAACTATAGTGCGTTTAAAAATGTTTGCCTTCATCCACGTTCAATTAAAAGAAAAGTATCTGTTGCATCATTATGCAATTTTCCCCGCCGTCTTATATGTACTTCCAACATAGGAATATGTCTTTGATAGACCCAAAGGCAATTGAAATCATGGCGGCGACATGTATTTGATATTTTGGCGAAAATGTATTGAATTCAGCTAACAAACTTGTTTTATAGCAATGCCCTGAACACTTCCATTCCACTATGTAACGTGCTTCTCATAAGGAAATTCCCGCGCACCACGCAGAATATTCATTATTGAACACGGAAAATATAATACACTTCATAATATGCACTTCATCTCTGACCAGCAAATTATAACCTCATATAAACAAACATTGAGATCTGCTATACAATCTCCAAAACAAAAATGATTTCTTTGGGTGTACATAATGATAAGGTTATATGCCAAATCTCATCATTTTCCCTCAGTTGGTTACTGAGTTGTAGATTTTTATTCGGGGTAAAACATTTGTGAACGCACTATAACTTCTTTCCTGTTGCAAAATACGGATATGAATTATGGACTAACTGGCAATCACTAAAGAAGAAAGTCGTGGTCTATGTATATCGCAGACCAAGTAGAAAAAAGTAAACTACTGACATTCTACAAGAGACAAAGACTACTGGCAACGTTCTACAAAGACTACTGGCAATCTTCTACAAAGACTACAGACTCATATACAGCATCATGTTTCGTAAACCCAAATGCTTGGCCACAGTAAACGCCACAGCGACTTACTGGAGCAAAGGCTGGCGTCGACCAGCACGAAGATGGTCACGGAGCAATGCAGACACTTTATGTATGATCATGCAGGAGACAGGAGAACTGGCAGGAGCTTGAGAATCTGTACGTCGACACGAAATGGAAGCTAAATCATGATAATAATGATGAAGGTGATGATGATGATAATAATAATGATGATGATGACGAAGTATATGATGAAAGTTTACCTTTACAAACAATCTCACGAAACATGAGAACATTCTGGTGTTATGGCGCAGTAAGATTACTAGATACAATTATAATGATGTGTACTTATAGAAAACAGCGAAAAAGACGTAGATAAAAGAAGACACCTTATAGAGCATAAACTATAGAAAGTAGCAGTAACCCAAGAACTTACCCGCGAAGCCATCTTGACACAAGCAGACGCCATCATACAGCTGTCCTCCATTACGACATGGCTTTATGTGCACCATCTCACATAAAATGGAGGCTGGCAATGTAGGAGCGCTCCAAAGATTCTGGCGTACCTCGGAGAGCGTCATACAAGACTTTGATCCATTTTCAAATTCCTGATAAACCACGGCGTCACAATGGGAACTTTGTATGCACTGTCGCATACACTCCATTTTGTCACTATCCCCTGTAGAAAGTTCAAGAACCTCTCTGTTAAGTACATCATCAAGAGAGCACTTGTTAACTGTTCCGGTGTACATAGAAGTTATTGCCTGTAACCGTTTAGCCATTTCGAGATGGGTTACGTACAGTAATGTCAGAATAAGATATAGTGACTTGGACATCTCGTAGTGACGATGACTCCCGGTCAGGTAACACTATGTGACTGCAACTGGAGAATCTCTATCTAAAGAGCTAGGGGGAAACAGAAGGATAAATTATGTCAAGGATCATCCTCTACTGGCTTGTCCAATACAGAATTTTGCCCATAACAGCTTTTGTCCACACTGTCTCTGGCTGCTGTGGTTTTCTAGGCGTCTCTAAAGTAGGTGTTTTGAATGACGCTCCTTCTTGGCAGTAACCGCACTGGTCAGTGATCGTATCCATTGTCTCTTTAAAGAGACCTTCTGTCTACCGTAGTGACTTTAAGACCATAACTAGTAGCTACCTGCTTTTATGCTCACTCCACCTTCTGCCCCAAGGGTTTCTGGTTACCCTGGTTGAGTGAGGGAGGGGGAGGGAGGGGGGAGGGAGAAGCGAGTACCACACCTTGTCCAAGGGTGTCCCGAAAGCTACAGGAGAGAATGAGGTGCCTACTTCTTCTTGGATAGGGATTACGCCCTATCCCAACCAAGGGTGAAACATATAAACACAAAGTAAGCAAATTGGTTATAAGATTGATAAATTCCACTCCTTCATATACTTATCAGCAAATCTGGACCAATAGCCATTGTCTACGTGTTTAGTTAAAGACGTCACTTTCACACCACTGGGGAATATGATTCTGGCAATTAGATGTAAGCAATATAAAATAACACACAGTAATGTAGCTTTGCCGGTCTCTCTGGCTGTGGGGTTACAACACTTTCTCTCTGTAATCCCGTTTATCACGCAGAGTCTCGTAGCGGAGCGAGAGCTGAGGCTGTTCGACCCCCGCTCGTGACTTGCGGGATACTGAGCCGGCCGCTCAGAAAGCAATGGCAAACTACTGAGTGTAATCTTGCCAAGAGATCAACATACTTCCATATGTCCATATTGACGAGGATAGGCCTTAGGTTCATACCGGAATGCGATCGGCGTTACCAGTAGTGGGTTGTGCTCAATATTTAAAGATCAACATACAGCTGAAAGATGCTGATGTTGACAGTTAAGTCCTGTAAAGGATATGCTAAAAAAAAATGTAGCTTTACAGACATGATTACTACAAGCTGCAATAGTCTGTGTTATTTTATATTGTTTACATTTTCACAGCTTAACCGCAGTTCCACTAATTTTATTCGTATTTGTGCTTATAGATGAAAGTCTATCGCTACGAGATGAACGATAAGGTCAGTGTCACTTGTATCATCCCACACCACTTTCTGTCATCTATTGTCATGAGGCTGGCCCGACCCAACAGCTATTTTATCGGTAACATAATCCTCGCGTAATATACAAGTAAATGGGAATATTCTTCAACAAGTGAATCGGTACAATTATCTCGGAACAGTCATAACATCTGATGGGAGATGCCTTGAAGAGATTAGAACAAGAATCGCCATGGCGAAAGTAGCCTTTAGAAAGATGAAATCATACTGACCAATAAAAAGATGTCAATTGAAACGAGAAAAAGAGTGTTGAGGTGCTACATAGAGCCTATTCTTTTGTATGGATGTGAAACTTGGACAATGAGCAGTCAAGCTGAAAAACATCTGATGGCTGCAGAAATGTGGTTTCTGAGAAAAAGAAAGAATACCATGGACAGACAGAAAAAACCAATGACCAAGTACCACAGGAGACAAATGAACATCGTAAATTGAATAGAGAAATTATCAAAATTTTTTGGACATGTTATGAGAAGAAATGGATTGAACTTAGTGACAACTGGCAAGATCGAAGGAAACAGACCAAGGGGAAGACCGAGAAGAAAATACCTGGATGGTTTGGCCACATGGCATGGTCGAGACAGGAACACTGAGCTGATCCACGACTCTGGTGATCGAGTGAAATGGCGAGTCATGGCCGCCCACGCTTATCGGCATGACACATGATTGATTGACTGAATCCTCGCGTTGAGGGATTTTAAACCCAAATCGAGAGTATAGAAAGAGACAGCTCTAGCCATTGTGCTACCACGGTCCATTGTTATCCATATGGGGATATAATAATATTATTTAAGAGTAACATTTAACACTTAACGGTAAAAGACATAGGCTGTGAATCTATTTTCCGCTGCTTGATTTTCATAGTGAAATAATTCATGCTGGATTTCATCCATGAATAAGAATGAATAAAGAGGTGACGAAAGACGCTTGCGCTGGATAAGCCACACATTGAGAAAAACTTAGAATAGTATAACTACGAGGGTAAGTTAATAAGTAAGTCACAAATGGTTGTAGAATAATAAATAACTATGATAAAAACCTGAAGCCAGTGTACCATTATACATACATTGTCCCTTTATTTCTCAACATAATTTCCACCAACATGGATGCACTTATCCCATAGTCTTATCAGTTCTCCCAAACCGACTGCATAGAACTGCGTGCCCTGTTTTCATTTACCCGCCATCCCACAGAACTGTGTGACTTACTTATTGACTAGCCCTTGTAACTGCTTCTACCCTACTATGCACCGCTTGACGAGAAATCACTAGGGGCTAAGTCCACTGAAAACTCACCTTGGCGGAAGACATTTCGCGAATGACGCCATAGTTGAATGTGAAGTGAAAACGTGGTTTAGAAAACAGGGCACGAAGTTCTATGCAGCCGGTTTGGGACAATGTATGTATAAAAATAAACTGGTTTCAAGTTGTTATCATAATTAGTTATTTTTCTACAACCAGTTGTGATTTACTAATTAACTTACCCTCGTAGAAAGGTCTTAATCTAGAACGCACAGAACTCAAGAAATAGAGGAAGAACTAGAAACTCACGGAGAAGAGAAGTAGAGACAGAAATTAATAATAAGATAAGGACGTGGACAGAGCTGCTGGGGATAGCTAAAGTTCGAACGACTTAGAGTGATTTAGTTCAGGGTTACAGAACAGTTCTTAAAATATCGTGGGTGAAGAATGAGAAACCAATTCTGACATTGTGCAAGATCTGAGCGTGGGAGAAAGACTACTCAGAAACAGCGCCAGGACTGGGAAATTGCAATACTTCGACCATAATAAACGCCACAGAGACTTGGAAAGAACGGTGGTCGAAGGCATGGTTACTGGCACAAGAGGCTGGGGTCGACCATCACGAAGTTGGACAAAGACCATTGTGGACAGCTTGAGCGTGAGGGCCAAGGAGAACTTCCAAAGAGTCCAGCGATGTTTCTGTAGGCCGTTATGAGAGCGAGGCTCTGTAAAGGACCGGCGAAATTATAATAACTGACCACAATCAAATACATACGGAGAAAAGTATTTTGGCTTACACCCACTTCAATTTTTCCCACTCTCTTAAGATGACTGCTGTTTTCATTTAGGTCATCATGGCCAAATAGATAAGAATGCGTGTTCTTAAACATCCAATGTGCTGATGCCGAGGTAAGGGGTTCAACCCCTGCACCTGACATTTGGACTAAAATGGGAGTCTCTGTGGTGAAGTGGTCAAGCCGTTTAACTCGGGCTCCGAAGGTTGTGAGTTCGATTCCGGGCCGCGTCCTTCGGTTCACGAATTAAATTTTTCGGAGACTCCTGTGGGTCGTCGCTAGAGCTACGGAGTTCGTGCTTTGCAGCGACGCTTTCCGCGCTGCGGAAAGAGACCGAGCCATATGGGACTTAAATTACCTCTGTGCAATGGACACAGAGCAGAGAATGCTTTTCACACTATACCAGCACTTGATCCTCTCAGTGTTGATTATGGACTAGGACTGCTCACTGTCTCAGAGAGTCAGCTGGTGAAGTTAGAGCGCATACAGAACGAAGCCATGCGAGTCGTTCTGGGATGCACCAGAGACACTCTAGTAGTTTGTATGCGTTACATCCTTGGTCAGCCGACTGTTGCTGGTAGGCTCAAGGTAATGCAGGCGAAGGCATACCTCAGAGTAGCTGCAGATACAGATCACCCGTAGCATGAGGCGCTGGACGCCGTTAAGGGTCAGCGACTGATAAGAGGGAAATCAAGGATGGCTCAGGCGGAGGATACGATTAGATAGGTGTGCCTCTTGGAGAACATTAGGCGAGGAGAGGAGTGGGCCAGAGTACCAGCGGAGCAGTTAGACTTGTGCAGAGTTATAATCACAATGAGCCGGGATTGCAGGAAGTGGCCAGCAGGACCCACGGAAGTGGAAATCCAGTACTAATAGTAGGAATTAATTTTATAAGTGTCGGTGGTTATGTAAATATAATGTTAACTTTCTAGCTAATGTTAATGTTTATTGTTGTCAACACTATATACATTTTGTATTTTTAGCAGTTAAACTAAAATGTTGCTTGTCCTTTGCAGGACGTTGCGATAAGCCCCAAGTTGATGTTCTAGGAAATGTTATATTCAGTAGTTTGCCATCGCTTTTTGAACGAGAAGTCAACGTTTAAGTCTAACTTAAGGCCGATGTATGGAATGAACCTCTACCCCGCCATCACCGCACCGGCAGTTTAAGAGCCAGCGCTCTTATCATTTCGACCACGCCGACTTCCTTTAGCAGTTAGATAACACAGTTAGTAACTGTCCGCGAACAATTTGCTAACAATGGAAATATCCGACAGCGGTAAAATATTTACCTAATGTAGGGCCGTCTTCAAGTATGGAAATATCGGACAGCGGTAAAATATTTACCTAATGTAGGGCCGTCTTCAAGTATATGTAATGTTAATATTTGTATCCAGCGCTAACCATGTGGTCGTGGCCAATATCAGAACATAATTTTCGAAGTTAGAGCGTATTGCTAGCTAGGATAAAAAGCTAGATTCTCTGAATAATATGATTCGTAATGTTATACATACAAAATCACTTAGAGCTCATGTTGTATGTATAATTTTATCGTTTACTACTATTGTTACAGCCGGTCTCCCTGGCCTAGGTGTTAGCGACTTTTTCCGTAATCCCGTACATTCTCTGAGTAACGAGACGTGCGCGAGAATCAGTGTCGGTTCTAGTCGCGTCGGTAACTTATGGGGTTTGTGTGTCGGTCGCTCAGAAAGCAATGGCAAACTACTGAGCGTAATCTTGCCAAGAAATCAACAATCAGCTGAAAGATGCTGATGTTGACAGCGATGTCCTGTAAAGGATATGCGAACCGAAAAAAAACTATTGTTACAATGTGTCCCAAATGTTCACTTTCATATAGTACTAATTAGTAGGTCAGCATGGTCGAATGGATAAGAATGAGTGTTCTTAAACTTCCGGTGTGCTGATGCCGATGTAAGGGGTTCAAACCTACACCGGACAGTTGGACTAAAACGTTGACCTATCGTCCTTGACTTTGGGACGTAAATTACAAGTATCTCTGAAGTCGGAGTGGGCTCGCCAGATGGCGAGAGACACTGTTAATAGGGAAAGCTAATCTTCTCGCAACATTCAGTCCAGCACTACTAGAAGTAGTGTGTATGGATCACGCTTGAGTTCAAGCCAGCGAGTACCCAAAAAAATCAAACTAATTATAATCTTTTGAACGGTGGCATTAGAACAATGCTGCTAGTTTTTCTTTCTCTTCTTCTTCCGCCCGTTATTATCATTTAGGGGCAGAGGCTAACTTCTGCTGCTCTTTCATGTCCTTCCCAGATTATTCACTTCTCTTCTCCGCGTGTCTTTAGGTCTTCGTCTTTTTCGTTTGGCTTGTGGATTCAAGATAAAGACCTCCTGGTTAAAAATTTTTTATTTTAAGCTATTTCTGAATTAATGTCCTTCCCAAAGGCAGCATCTTTCCTTTACTTCAGGACTCACTGGTATTTGTCTAGTTCTCTCCATGTTAGTGATTTTGCTGTGCCATTTAGTCGTCTGCTTTGCGTAAACACACGTAAAGAATGTTTGTAGTTTATTAGTAATCACTGTAACTGTTCTCATTGTTTCTGATTCACACATTAGTACTAATTTAACGTTTAAATGTAATATTCCAAGTTGTAAGTTTTGCTGCTAGCCACCAACAACGAATTCAGTGTGATGTTTGAGCATAGACTAATGTAATAATTTCTGGTATTCACGTTGCAAATATAGTGAATATGTCAGCAGAGATATGGGTTGTAAATCTGAAATCTTCTCAGTCATACTCTGGACAACGTAAATTTATATACTCCACTAAATTAAATATTTACCCTCACTGTTTAATTACGGATTCGTGCTTTTGTCAGCACGTCTGATACGTGATTTGTAGATACGTTTCTATACTGTCCTATCTCAATTCTTTTCATTTGTGAAATAAATGAGTAATTAACTCTAGGCCATTATAATGATAAGAATTTCCAGTATTATCTGTGATCTTCTAATGTCATATCGGATGTATCTTGACTGTCTAACAATAGATATGATCAAGGAATTTTGAGACATGCTCTGTCAACAAATATTTCCTTCCTTGCGTGTATGATACTTGTTAATGATTGTTGTCGCGGTATGTTCTTTGGAAATAAATATGTTGTAGAGGATTTGGCGTGAATCAATGAACTTTTATTTGAAGTTGTTTCTGAGCGTGACGTTTCTCAGGGTGATTTGATTGAATGCCGCGCGATTTATTTTGTTGTTCAAGGCATGGTTGTTTGGCGTTTTACGAAGACGAGAATAGGACACAAATAATGTCTTTTGTCATGAACATACTTATAACCCTGGCTCGCATTTCAGGACAGAGGTGAAACAATTGCATGCATACAGAAATAGCACCCGCACGCGCAGCCGTTCCAATTGTAAAATAGTTTATTCAATAATAATATCTACGTTCGCAATCTCGCACGGGTTGCGTTTCAGCAACACGCAACTCTCACCCAAATATCGTAATTACATTATAATCATCCATTGTATATTACAAAGCTCACGCTGTCTCTCAATACACGCTTCCCAACTCGACCATAGTTTACTCTACAAACTCTGTCACACAGTCGCTCCTACTATCAGATTATAACACTCAAGAAACACAGCCACAGCCCTATGTCCATCCGTCTCGCAGTCCGAAACCCGTCTCTCTCCAAACAGTATGCATAAAATTTGGTGGAACTGCGGTAAAGCTGTGAAAGTTTAAACAATATATAATGACACAAAGTAGTGCAGCTTTACATAACAGAGTTACGACACATACAGAACGTTGCGGCGGTTAGCCTTCATCAGCAAACAAACACATTCACAAACACAACATACAGTCAAGGAGAACTCCTGTGACTACATTAGAAGGTGATGACAGGACGAGAGGAACAAATGCATGGGAAAATGGAAGCAATGAAGAGGAAACGAGAATTGACAAAATGTTAATTGAAAAGAATGTTAGTCGAAGAAAATGTTTAATAGAAAAACTGTTTATAGAGAAAAAAAAACTGTATACTCACCTTACGTACGGACCTGTGAATGTTTACGGAAATCTCAGGTGTATTTTTATAACGGTGCTGGATGTTACGGTACAGTGAGCACATAGAAAGAAGGGGGCGGGGTAGGAGGCGTGTAAAATTGACCACGACCCCATTGTGTTGTTGGTCTGGGTGGACTGGTGTGTAGGAACACGCGTACTTACATAGACACACTTCAACTGACAAAATGCTAGTGTATGTGGACATGCAAGAAGAGAGGGAGAGAGAGAGAGAGAGAGAGAGAGAGAGAGAGAGAGAGAGAGAGAGAGGAGAGCGAGAGAGAGAGACAGACAGAGAGAGACAGAGAGAGACAGAGAGAGGAAAAGTGCCTGCGACCTACCACATGGGGTATATTGTAACCTACGAAATAGTCAGTATGGTTGCTAGTCATACAACGCGCTTCAGGAGCCCCTCGCCCAGTCCTAGAGTTGTTGGGGTTGTGTAAGATCCAACCACTGGCAATGCACGTGAAGAAGGTATGCAAAGAGAAGCCAGATGTAAGAGGAGAGAGAGAGTGAGAGAGAGAGCGCGAAAGGGGGGAGAGAGGGGTAGAGAGAGGGAGAGAGAGGGAGAAGAGAGAGGGGGAGAGGGAGGGAGAGAGAGAGGGAGAGAGAGAGAGAGGGAGAGAGATAGAGAGAAAGAGAGAGAGAGGGGGAGAGGAAGAGAGAGAGGGAGAGAGAGAGGGAGGGAGAGAGGGGGAGAGAGATGGAGAGAGAGAGGGAGAGAGAGAGTGAGGGAGGGTGAGAGCGAGAGAGGGGGAGGGCAAGAGAGAGATCAAGGGAGGGACAGAAAGC
>JACEFZ010014673.1:0-7500 GCA_014155875.1 Cepaea nemoralis | reverse complement strand
CTCTCTTTCTCCCTCTCTCTCTTCCTCTCCCCTTCTCTCTCTCCCTTTCTCTCTATATCTCTCCCTCTCTCTCTCCCTCTCTCTCTCTCCCTCCCTCTCCTCCCTCTCTCTCCCTCTCTCTCCCCCTCTCTCCCCCTTTTCGCGCTCTCTCTCTCACTCTCTCTCTCCTCTTACATCTGGCTTCTATGTGCATACCTTCTTCACGTGCATTGCCAGTGGTTGGATCTTACACAACCCCAACAACTCTAGGACTGGGCGAGGGGCTCCTGAAGCGCGTTGTATGACTAGCAACCATACTGACTATTTCGTAGGTTACAATATACCCCATGTGGTAGGTCGCAGGCACTTTTCCTCTCTCTGTCTCTCTCTGTCTCTCTCTGTCTGTCTGTCTCTCTCGCTCTCCTCTCTCTCTCTCTCTCTCTCTCTCTCTCTCTCTCCCTCTCTTCTTGCATGTCCACATACACTAGCATTTTGTCAGTTGAAGTGTGTCTATGCAAGTACGCATGTTCCTACACACCAGTCCACCCAGACCAACAACACAATGGGGTCGTGGTCAATTTTACACGCCTCCTACCCCGCCCCCTTCTTTCTATGTGCTCACTGTACCGTAACATCCAGCACCGTTATAAAAATACACCTGAGATTTCCGTAAACATTCACAGGTCCGTACGTGAGGTGAGTATACAGTTTTTTTATTTCTCTATAAACAGTTTTTCTATTAAACATTTTCTTCGACTAACATTCTTTTCAATTAACATTTTGTCAATTCTCGTTTCCTCTTCATTGCTTCCATTTTCCCATGCATTTGTTCCTTTCGTCCTGTCATCACCTTCTAATGTAGTCACAGGAGTTCTCCTTGACTGTATGTTGTGTTTGTGAATGTGTTTGTTTGCTGATGAAGGCTAACCGCCGCAACGTTCTGTATGTGTCGTAACTCTCTCCAAACAGGTACGTTCCGCCAGTTCACGGCTTCTTCCAGCCCGTGAGTTACGTGGCGCTTGGGGCGGTCCGCTGGACACGGGTCTAACCCGAGTACAGGTTTCCCACGCACTCTATATTACTAACCTTGACCTTTGTGAAGGACACCTGACTACCTGCCCTGCTATCCTGCAACTAACCCGTCTCCTGTCTAACAATGGCTATGCCTTACGATGAGTCCTTGACATCTTTCATGTGTGCTGTGGATACCAGGATAAAAGATAGTTAAGGTCCATGAATGAGATTGGAGGGGATAGTACAATGGCAAGTTCCGAAATCTACAGAAGGAAATGAGCAGAAAGGAACCATCCACCTTATTTGGCGTGTTATATATTGAAAATGGCCAACCTCTGAGAATTGAGAAAGATAAAGGAGAAACAGTCATTGAAAGACGCGAGAAACAAATGACCACATGACAGGGACATCAGAGATGCAGCTATCAAACAGCTCACTGGAACAGTCAGTGAAAGACACCAAGGAACCGTGTAAATAAAAGATGTCATTTATGTGCTGAAGAAAACGAGACGGTGCATCACGCCCAGGTGATTTGCAGGCTTGCCCCCCCCACCCACCCACCCACACACACACACACACACACACACACACACACACACACACACACACACACAGAGGCGCGCGCACACACACACATCCACAACAGACTAAATGATTTTACTGTAATACTTTACATAAAACAAGATAATGGATAGAATAGTTGTGAGAAAACTGCAAGATAACTTGGGAGAATATAAACATCTCCCAGTTGGATTGGGGAATTATAGAACAAGAAATGCTGCTTTAGCAAATAACGTGACCCTTGCGTATGCCGCATATGAAGGCTTTAATGATAAGTATGAAACTGGTACCAGTCTTAGATCTAGAAGAGGCGTACACAACAGAGTCAAGTATGGCCTTTTGACGCAAGCGCTTATAGATACAGAGCTATGCCCCCGGCTTGTTAACTGGATTTCAGCTGTCCTATATTAACAAAAAGTTGTTCTACGCATGGTTACTTGGAACTCTGAGCAGCGAATTATTGTAGCAAGGCTACCAATGCAATTTAGCCGGTGGTTTTCAACGCCTTCACATATAGGATAGCAGCAAAAGAGGCACCAAACTGGAAGAATATTGACATTTGCTGCTGACATCATTGTGTATAGACAGGGGAGAGATATCTAGAGAACTGGAGGCTGCTGTAGACAAAGTGGCTGAGTGGTGCATAGAAACAGGCTTTGTCAACCAAGACAAAACATCTGAACATTTGTGTTCACCGGACAACAGAATTGTTCAGTAGGAAATACCAGATAACAACATATCGTGGATACGGTTATTATATACAGTGAAAAACTAGGTTTGAATTTAAAATGTATGAATACAGAGATCATGGTCGTCTCCAAGAAGAAAGAAATATCACATTGTAACATCCAAGTGCATTGAAATATTCTTAAACAGATAAGTCGGTATAACTGTCTCGTAACAGTCATAATATTTTATAGAAGATGCCTTGCAGAGATTAGATCAAGAATTGCCATGGCAAAGGTGGCCTTCTACAAATTGGAAAACATACTTTCCAACAAAAAGTTGTCAACTGCAGTGAAGAAAAAGAGTGTTGAAGTGCTATATAGAACCCATATTGTTATATGCGTGTGAAACGTGGTCAATTAACAGACAAGCTGAGAAACATCTTATGGCGGCGGAAATTTGGTTTTTGAGAAAAATGCAAAGAATACCATGGATGGACAGAAAATCAAATGCGACAGTCCTCCAATGGACAAATGAAAAACCGAGATTGATTGGAGAAATTTGACGCAGACAGTCAAGATGTCTTGGACATGTTATAAGAGAAATGGACTTGAAAATTTAGGAACAACTGGCAAGCTTGATGGGAAGAGAGCAAGAGAAAGACAAAGATGAGAATGCAGATGAGCAGATGGAGTATCCATATCTGGAAAGACTCGCTCAGAAGAGAGTGGGTATAGGATCTGACTGATACTCAAAGCGTAGAGGAAAATTCAAGCGTGCCTTTAATCAAATTGCTACTGGAATAATCAGCATGGAAACTTTTCGATGATTTTTGAATATGGAGAGGTAGCAAGTGTGGGAATGTCCCGGCTGCAGTCATTTCCATTCTTAAATTTAGTATTCAGTAGCACACAATCTGCATTTGTGATTCTTAACTATTTCTGAATCAGCAACTTGTTACTTTTTGTTGCAATGATTGTGCGATTACCGTGTGAATAATACTGTTCCACATTCGAACAATATTAGTGACTAAATGTGTGTTATTTATTTCAGTCAAATCATGCTTAGTCTATTCACTTTATATGATATATAAGTCTGTAGTATACACCAGACGAGATGCGGCGAAATATGTCAGGCTGTAAATTGTGCAACCTATTGTTTGTGATTGCTGTGTTTAAAGTCACAGAAAAACTGGGAATGAAAAGAAAACTAAGGCAAAAAATAATAAAAAAGAAACATGTGCAATTATATAATGCCGTGGCCACATTAAAATACCTGAAATTATTATACAGAATAGCTTCATCGTTAAAATCATGTGCAGATCGTTACCCCATATCATTCTACCGAAATTTATCTATCATTCCAAATCAAGCTGCATTCATCAATTCCAGAGTGAGTGCAAAGTGACTTACATAGGTATAACAGAAATGCATCAAGTAAATAAAGTAGTCGAACAATACCAGAGTGGGTGGGAAAAGAGAGTCATTAATTCTTCAGGAACCCCTGTGTATTCAGTAGGTCACAAAACGTCGAATTCGGCAGTGGTGGAACATTTGCTTATTAGAAATCATAGAATCAACAAACAAGATGCATTTCGTATACTGAATTCGACAAACAATAATCGATTGCTCACATATATCGAAGCTTTATCTATTTGGCGATTTCAGTTATCACTATCCAAACAGAAGGACTTCCTGGACTCCCGTGGGTATAACGTCCCTCCACATTCGAACAATTTCAGCGACTATGTACTTATTGTTTCAGTCAAAGTAGTATTTGTTTTTCAATTCATATGATATATAACTCTGCAGTATACACCAGACGAGATGCAGCGAAATATGCCAAACAAGAAATCGTG
The DNA here is from genome assembly GCA_014155875.1 of Cepaea nemoralis. Taxonomy (NCBI): domain Eukaryota; kingdom Metazoa; phylum Mollusca; class Gastropoda; order Stylommatophora; family Helicidae; genus Cepaea; species Cepaea nemoralis. The sequence continues at coordinate 3,422 of JACEFZ010014673.1, read as the reverse complement.
AAATATTTTGTTCATGGCGTCTCTGTTTAAATGTCTACCATAAACCATTTGTCCTAACCCTGTTTCTTTTTTATGTTGCATATCCCTTAAAGGACGTTGCAGTCAACACCAGCATTTTTCAGCTGCTGTTGATGTACTAGGCAAGTTTGACGTTGAGTAGTTTGCCATTGCTTTCTGAACGACCGGCTCACATACTCCCCGTAAGTTACCAGTGCGGCGCGGGCTGTTTTCCCCACGTGGATTATACGGGATTACGAGCAACGTCGTTAACACCTTGGCCAGCGAGACCGACCGACTCTGCTACTATCATGTGTCAATTATCTATAACATCTTGCACTCAACTACGGTGTGGTCTTCCTCTTCTTCGCTGTCCTGGCACACCGTTATCTTTTCCAGATATTCGTAGCTTTTAACATTTCCACATGATTTCCTTACCCTCAATTTTCTTAATCGTAATAGCCAAACTTCAAGCACGTTAAACCTCACAGCCACGCCGAAATCCATAGGTACATTAACATTACGGATTATATTCTAGTATAAACTGTTTAATGCATACAGATACAACTACTATGGAGAAAGAAATATATGTTAATGAGGAACAATTGGCGGTGTTGAAAAATTTAGAATATCCTAGGTCATTGATTACCAACAATGGTGACACAATGAAAGAAATTAAACTACTAATATCTATTGCTCTTCAAAGACTTAAACAACTGAATAAATTGTGGCGTGAGACAGAAAGATCTACAAAAATTAGATCTTTAAGAGCATCCATCTATCCCATTGCAACATGCGCCTGTGAGACCTGGAAACTTAATAAACAAGCTGAACAGCGCATAAATGCTTTTGAATATAAATGTTATAGACGAGTTCTAAGAATATCTTGGATAAAGAAAGGAACAAATGCACCCATACTTCAAGAGCTGAATGTTGAAGAAGGTTGGCTATTAAAGACGATAAAACAAAGAAAATTGAAGAATTTTGGTCACTTGAAACGTCACGAAAGTTTGGAGAGAAAAAAAAAATAGGGGGGAGGGGCGTGGGGGGGGGGGGGCGGGTATATGCCTTGGAAGAGAGGAAGAGGAAGGCCAAAGAGGAGATGGGTGCAGGATGTGGCAGGTGATCTCCAGATGGGTGGTTCGGACGCGGGACATCTTGCTTATGATCGAGAGGTTTTCCGGAAGGTTGTTATGGGATCGAGGTTCTGCAAAGGACATGCTACTGAATGTATGAATAAATTGTTCACGGATCAATGCCCACTTCTAAAAGTAAACTATATAGAACACTTCAAATTAACTCTTGCAGCCCAGACAGTTGCTACAGTAACCCACCATATATTTATTACTTTAACTTTTTTTTCTGCCCTGATATATTGTTTATTAAAACTCTTCAGTCCAAGAAATGTCCAGAAGCAGAAACCTGCCATGGATCTCTGATGTGATAGGTTCATCACTGCCACGACGTCTACTTTACTTTAAAGAAGGGAGAGTTTATTCCCAGGGCCCTGCGAATAAACAAAGCGTTTATTCGCAAGGCCCTACGAATAAACAAAGCGTTTATTCGCAGGGCCCTACAAATAGACGCTTTGTTTATTCGCAGGGCCGACCGTGCCCTGCGAATAGACGCTTTGTTTATTCGCAGGGCCCTGCGAATAGACACTTCCTTAAAGAATCCTTGCCGTGGTTATATTATTCTTTGGCTCGTTCATATTTGCAGGGCACAGATAGTTGTGTTGCCACGTATTTCTCTTTGTGTGGGTCTATGACTTTTATGATAATAGTTAGCTATAGCCTAATACTATTTAGTCAAGCTGGTCCTTAGGATGCGAACGTGTTCGTGTCATCACCTGATTAGACATGATGTCCTCATGGTGGAATGGCGCGTAGAATTACTGACATGGCTCGATCCCCAGATTGAGTGCCTAGAACATCATGCTTCAACTCTGACACACGAGACGAACAACAAGACTACACAAATAATTGTTGCCGCCAAACGCCGGTGTGGTTTTCGATAATATTTATATTGTCATAATCTATCGGCGATGTTCGTCCATCATGAATGACGTTGACCATTCATTGACGATGACCATTCATTACACTACATCTTTTTATTTGATGAGGAACGAATGACTTGCGCTTTGGTTTTGTATAGCGAGGAAGTGGTCGCGCAACACCTTCGCCCCCGCTCCCTCGTCTGCGCCCGTCTGGCTCCAGTGGCGAGCATGGCAAGACTACTGGAAGACGGACACAGATGCAGTGGACGTTAGGCTGCCACGGGCCAGTTATCCCTGTATATATTGGCTCTCGAGAGCCTCGTGCAGACGGCCCTTCCGCCAATTCCTTTAATTTTCAGTTTTAAGACAGCGTAGCGACAGGCAATGAGCGTATGATTACTTATAGGATCAACAAGATTTCCTTCGCCGAAGACGGACTGACCGCCAGAACGGACCACACATACAAGAGGCGAGAAGCTGCCCACAGAAGATACTGCTCGTCTAGGATGCGAGCAGATCTCCCGATTTACAGTTGAGCCTCAGCAGCGCACAAGTGCGCATGGCGACTGACAGGCCAGACGTTCACGCACACCTTGTTCCTTGATGGCAGGAACATTTGAGACAAGCATATGACTACTGGCAGGATCAACCAGATATCTATCGGACAGACGGACTATTCACGCACACGCAAGCCAAGCACGTTCACTTCAGATCTCAGAACGATTGTTCCTCGCTAAAATAATGACAATCTAATACACGTATAAACTAAATTTGCACACCTATCACCCACAACGTGGCGGCCGTATACACTGGCCATTGCCACAGCAAGTCTGACCCTCGGTCCGAACTCGACCACGGTCGGACGCCGAGTCTCCTTCAAGAAGACGCTTGTTCCCTGCTCAACCACCCCCGGCGTGTTGCACGTCGTGTGACAAGCGTTCACAACTGAGTCACTCTTCGCGACCAACTGCGTAACTTGACTTTTAACTTTTGAACGTTGTGAAGGCCTCAATGCAACGAGGAATAGTTGGTCAGTCTTTTCGTCTGTTATGTGGACGAAGAATGCGTACATCGAACGATCGTCCGACCCACCTCATGACATTATCAGCAGATCTCCTTATCAACTACGCTAACCGCAGTCCAAGAAATGTAGTAACTTAACTTATTCTCTTTCCCTCGCGGACATTAAGTTAGAATCTGACTTTGAAACACCTAAACTTGAGGCAAACATTAAAATTATCTAGACCTAAATCCACGAAGACTGCATGTGGTGAATTATGACTTGATGACGTTCAAATATACTTCTCCCCAAATGTCAAGTTCCAGTATCGGCCTTGCACACTCCGCTAGTTTCTCGGCTTGAAGAAGGGAATGAGAACTCTGCAGTATAGCCCATGGGGAGACGGTACTTTAGCACCTGGACGGCGGA
>JACEFZ010014672.1:20000-32193 GCA_014155875.1 Cepaea nemoralis | reverse complement strand
GGTGGGTATGTGTAAGTGTGTGTAATGTTGTGTTTGTAATGTGTGCTTGTGTGTGTAAGTATGTTTATATGTGTGCGTAAATGTATACGTATGTTTATATGTATATGCGGGTGTATATGTTGTGTATGTTGCTATATATATATATATATATATATATATATATATATATATATATATATATATATAGTATATATAATATATAATATATATATATATATATATATATATATATATATATATATATATGTATATATGTTCGTGTATGTGAGTGCATGATTGTGTGTATGTGTGCATGCATGCAGTGTATGCGAGGGAGTGTGTATTTGTGTGTGTGTGTGTGTAAGTATGTGTATATGGGTGTGTATGTGTGCGTGGGGATATGTGTGTATTTGCGTGTGTATATTGTGTGTATGCTCGTGTGTGTATGTGTATATGCTTTCTTGCGCACGCGAGGGAGAGTGTATTTGATAGCGAGAGGGTGTGTGTCTGTCTGTGTGTGAGTTAGAGTGAAAGAGAGTGTGATATTGAGTAAATGAAAGATGGAGAGAGTGACTTAATGGGTGAAATAGTGATTGCGAGTGAGAGAGAGAGAGAGAGAGAGAGAGAGAGAGAGAGAGAGAGAGAGAGAGAGAGAGAGAGAGAGAGAGCGAACGAGAGAAGACAGTGGAAGAATGGTATTGTTAATGTGTGTATGTGTGCGGCCATTGTTTGTGAGTGTCTATGGGTGTGTGTTAGTGAGAAGAGAGCGAGAAAGACAGAGAAAGAGAGAGAGAGAGAGAGAGAGAGATTTAAGTGCACGCATATCATGTAACATGCTATTCCATATATGTTGTGTATTCTCATGTTTATATTACCATATTGAATGCCAACTGATGTTATAATTTATAACATGAACACATATACATCACTGTAAAGTGGGTGAGAGAATTAGAGAGTATGAGAGAGAGAGAGAGAGAGAGAGAGAGAGAGAGAGAGAGAGAGAGAGAGAGAGAGAGAGAGAGAGAGAGAGAGAGAGTTGAATTGCATCACTAATTTTTAAGTTACAAAATGTATATGTACAATTTTTCTCCATTTTCTTTACAATTTTGTGACAATGCTCACGACAATCGTCACTGTATATGTGTGTACAATGTGGGAGTTTGATCATAATAGTAGGTTGGGGGATGGGGGGATGTGTGTGTGGGTGGGGATGTGTGTTTGGCTAGGTGGTTGTGGGTGAGTGGGTGGAGGAGGATATGTTGGTGGATGATTGATGATGGGTTATGGGATGGGTGGGGTATATGTATGTGTGGGGAGATGTGGGTGTGGGATATGTGGTGGGTGGGAGATGTGTGCAGGTGGGGAGTGGTTGTGGGTTTGGGGGTGTGGGTGAGAGATGTGTATGGGGTGGGATGTTTGGGTGGATGGGTGGGGAGTGTGTGTGGGTGCGATATGTGTGGGGGATGTATGTGGGTTGGGGAGGGGTGCATGATGGGTGTGGGTGATGGATATGGATATGTGTGTGTAGGGTGGGGGATATGTCTGGCTGGGTGGGGGGGGGTGTGTGGCTGGATGGAGGACTGTATGTGTGTGTAGTGAGGGTGATTGTAGTTGGGGGATGTGTGGATGGGTAGGAGATGTGTGGGGAGATGTGTGTGTGTGGGTGAGGGATGTGTCTTTGGGATGTGTGTGGGTGTGGTGTTGTGTGGGAGGGGAGCTGGTTGTGGATAAATGATGTGTGTGTGGGTGGGTGAAGGTGTGGTTGGGTTTTCGGGTGGGTGAAGGATGTGTGTGAGGGTGGGGATGTGTGCTTAGATGGTTGGTTGGGGTGTGTGAGTGTGGGTGGGTAGATATGAGATGTATGTGTTGATGAGTGGGTAAGGGATGTGTGGGTGTTAGTGGTTGAGGAATAAGTACGTGTGTCTGGGGATGAGTGTATGAGTTGGGGATGTGTGTGTGGGTTGTGTGTGCGTGGATGGGAGGTGTGTGTTTGTGAATGGGGATGTGTTGGTGGGTGGGGATGTGTGGGAGGGATGTGTGTATAGGTGGGGAGATTGTGCGTGGGTGGGGATGTGTGTGTATATGGGTAGGGGTGTGTGGTTAAGGTATGTGTGGCTGGGGATGGGTGGATGGAGGATGTGTGGTTGGGTAGAGGATGTGTGGGTGGGTGATTGTATATGAGTAAGGGATGTTTGGTTGGGGGATGGGTGGGTAGAGGATGTGTGGGTGGGTAGAGGATATGTGGGTGGGTGAGTGTGTGCAGGTTAGGAGATGGTGGGGGATGTTTGTAGGTGTGGGCTCGGGATCTGTGAGTGGGCTAGGGGGAGATGGGACATTATGTGGGTGGGTGCGGAATTTGTGTGTGGGTAGGTGCGGAATATGTGAGTTGACGGGGAGATGTGTGTGTGGCTGAGGAATGTGTGTTTTGCTGGGTGGGTGGAGGTGTGTGGGTGGAGGAGGATATGTGGGTGAGTGATTGTTGGTGGGTAATGGGACGGGTAAAGGATATGTGAGTGGGTGGGGAGATGTGTGGGTTATTGAATGTATGTGTGCTTGGGGTGTGGGTGGATGGGATGAGTGGTGGGTGAGAGGTGTGTGTGGGTGGGGAGATGTGTAGGTGTAGGGATGTGGTGGATGGGTGGGGGAATGTATGTGTGTGTGGGTTATGTGTGTGGTTGGGTGGGGGAGTTGGAGTGAATGGGGATGTGTGGGTAGGTGGTGGATGTGTCTCATAACATAGTAATATGCATTGTTTATGTTTACAAAATTCATGTGACAATGTTTTTTTCCTATGCACTGTTGATGAAAGAAAGCTGAGTGAGTGGAAGGGCCGAATGTAAGACGGGCCTGCGTGCCCAATTTGTTACCCTTTGAAAATAAAGTCTGTTCGTTCGTTCGTTCGTTCGTTCGTTCTCTTGTCTTCCTGGCATCTTCAACTGTGTCCTCCAAAATGTGTAGTTCTTCAGTCCAGTATGGTTCGTACACAGTCAAATGTTTTGGACATGTTATGAAAAGAAATAGATTAGAGAACTTGGTGACAACTGACAAGATTGAGTGGAAGAGAACAAGGGCAAGACAGAGAAGTACATACCTGAATGGCTTGACCACGTGTCATGGTCGAGACAAGAACTTTGAACTGATTCACGACTCTGGTGATCGAGTGGAATGGCGAATCATGACAGCCCACGCTTACTAGCACAGCACATGATGTATGGATGGAAATCAGGTAAGTAAATCAGGTAAGTAAATCTAGATAAGCACATCTAGGTAAGTAAATCAGGTAAATAAAACCAGGTAGTAAATAAGTTAGCTAAATCAAGTAAGTAAATCCAGGTAGTCGGTCTCTCTGTGGCCTAGGTGTTAAACGACTTTCTCCGTAATCCCGTTTATCCACGTAGGGTAACGCAGCGCGCGAGAATTGGAAGCGGTTCTCGCCGCGTTGGTAACTTACTGGGATAAGTGAGCCTGCAGCCCAGAAAGCAATGGCAAACTACTGAGCGTAATCTTGCCAAGAAATCAATGACAGCGGTAAAAATGCAAGAAACAAGAAAATTGCACAAAAGTGTGATCGTCGTCGCTAGTTCCTCAATGTACTCCATGACGATATACACGTGTTTCTCGCAGTAAATTGATGAGCTGCGGGCTAGCAAAGTCTTTCCTCTAAATAATTAATTCCCCGGCGCCCAGCGAGACCAAGTATGTATTTTACGACATTCGCGTGTTTGACGCTGCAATCTGGTTTTAAACCGATTACACTAGGAGTGGTAGGCAAGCCGTTAACCAGCTTGGAATAACTGCCAACCAGTGCTGTCTAGCTACGTCATTGTTGAATTACGTGCCTGTTTGTGTCTCTATAGTGTCTTTGTCTGTATATAACATCATTATCATCATTTTGTTGTTGTTGTTACATCTTCGTCTTTTTACAGGACATTGCTGTCATTACCAGCATTTTACTGCTGTTGTTGATGTATTGGCAAGGTTTACGTTCAGTAATTTGCCATTGATTTCTGAACGACCAGCTCCGATACCAACTCGTTAAAATCCAGCGCAATGCGGTCTGCTGCCAAATCGGTCGCAGTTGTGTTTCGAGCGCGGATTAGCGTGCTTACGAATTGCGTCCGTAAGACATTTGCAACGGAGACCAATTATCATCATTTGCACTATTAAATTTCGTGGACGTTCGTTCATCTGTCCACAAATCTCTTTCCTTAATGCCATGGATTTAAACGACAACTTGTTTGTTTGTTTTTTGTTTGTTCGCTTTAACTCAAGCGTGCTCCATGCATGTGCTATAACTTCTAGTGCACTAGGACTGATTTTTGCTGTGTGGTTTAACTTTTTCCCTGTTACCAGTGTACCCCGCAATCAGGCGAACCCACTCCGACTGTCTGAGATTCTTTTAATTTACGTCCCCAAGTAACGGACGAGAAGTCAACATTTTAGTCCAACTGATCAGTGTAGAGGCTGAAGCTGCTAGTTCAGCATCACCACATTGGAAGTTTAAGAGCGAGCGCTCTTACTCACTGGGTCCATGCCGATTTCCCATTCTGCTACAGATTTCTCGCACGCCACAGTCGGAGACTATTAAGTACCATTTGTTCCTGTCTGGTTCTACCGAGATTCTCTCCAGACCTCACGATGCTCTCCAGTGTCTCGTCTCTATATATCATCGAAGAACTCTTGTCTTTTTCCTATGGTTGAGTATGTAGTTCTACTTTCTTTAGCCTCTTCCACTTTCTATAACCTCCTTCACTTTCTTTAACATCTTCCATTTTATTTAACCTCTTCCACTTTCTTTAGTCTCATCCACTTTCTTTAATTTCTTCCACTTTCTTTAATTTCTTCCACGTTCTTTAACCTTTTCCACTTTCTTTAGACTCTTCCACTTTCTTTAGCCTCTTCCACTGTCTTTAATCTCTTCCACTGTCTTTAATCTCTTCCACTTTCTTTAGCCTCTTCCACTTTCTCTAACCTCTTTCACTTTCTTTAACCCCTTCCACTTTCTCTAGCCTCTTCCACTTCCTTTAATCCCTATCACATTCAGTAGCCTCCTCCACTTTCTCTAACAACTTCCACTTTCTGTAACCTCCCCCACTTTCTTTAACCTCTTCCACTTTCTTTAGCCTCCTCCACTTTCTTTAGCCTCCTCCACTTTCTTTATTCTCTTCCACTTTATTTAGCCTCTTCCACTTTCTTTTGCCTCTTTTACTTTCTCTAAACACTTCCACTTTCTTTAACCTCTTCTACTTTCTTTGGCCTCTTCCACTTTCTTTAGCCTCTTCCACTTTCTCCAACCTCTTCCACTTTCTTTAACTTTTATACTTTCTTTAGACTATTCAATTTTTGCTTTGAAAATTGTTCACTTCTTCAGCCTCTTCCATTTCTTTAACTCTTCCACTTTCTTTAAACTCTTCCACTTTCTTTAACCTTTTCCACTTTCTCTAACATCTTCTCCTTTCTTTAACATCCTCCACTTTCTTTAACCTCTTCCACTTTCTCTAGCCTCTTCCACTTTCTCCAACCTCTTCCACTTTCTTTAACTTTTATACTTTCTTTAGACTATTCAATTTTGCTTGAAATTTTTCACTTTCTTCAGCCTCTTCCATTTTCTTTAACCTCTTCCACTTTCTTTAAACTCTTCCACTTTCTTTAACCTTTTCCACTTTCTCTAACATCTTCTCCTTTCTTTAACATCCTCCACTTTCTTTAACCTCTTCCACTCCTCTTCCACATCTTCTACACTTTCTTTAACCTCTTCCATTTTCGTTAGCCTCTTCCACTTTCTTTAGCCTCCTCCACTTTCTTTAGCCTATTCCACTTTCTTTAGCCTCTTCCAATTTTTTACCACTTCCACTTTCTCTAACCTCTTCCACTTCCTTTAATCCCTATCACATTCTGTAGCCTCCTCACATTCTGTAACCTCCTCCACTTTCTCTAACAACTTCCATTTTCTTTAACATCTTCCACTTTCTTCCACTTCTTCCACTTCCACCTCTTCCACTTTCTTTAACATTTTCTACTTTCTTTAACATTTTCCACTTTCTTTAGCCTCTTCCACTTTCTTTAGCCTCTTCTACTTTCTTTAGCCTCTTCCACTTTCTTTAGCCTCTTCCACTTTCTTTCACATCTTCCACTTTCTTTAACATTTTCCACTTTCTTTAGACTCTTCCACTTTCTTTAGCCTCTTCCACTTTCTTTAACCATTTCCACTTTCTTTAGACTCTTCCACTTTCTTTAACATCTTCCACATTCTTTAACCACTTCCACTTTCTTTAGCCTCTTCCACTTTATTTAACATCTTCCACTTTCTTTAGTCTCATCCACTTTCTTTAATTTCTTCCACTTTCTTTAATTTCTTTAGCCTCCTTCCACTTTCTTTAGCCTCTTCCACTTTCTTTAGCCTCTTCCACTGTCTTTAATCTCTTCCACTGTCTTTAGCCTCTTCCACTTTCTTTAGCCTCCTCAACTTTCTTTAGCCTCCTCCACTTTCTTTAACATTTTCCATTTTCTTTAACCTCTTCCACTTTCTTTAGCCTCTTCCACTTTCTTTAGCCTCTTCCACTTCTTTAACCGACTTCCACTTCTTAGCCTCTTCCACTTATCTTTCACATCTTCCACTTTCTTTAACATTTCCACTTTCTTTAGGACTCTTCCACTTTCTTAGCCTCTTCCACTTTCTTTAACCATTTCCACTTTCTTTAGACTCTTCCACTTTCTTTAACATCTTCCACATTCTTTAACCACTTCCACTTTCTTTAGCCTCTTCCACTTTATTTAACATCTTCCACTTTCTTTAACATCTTCCACTTTCTTTAACATCTTCCACTTTCTTTAACATTTTCCAATTTCTTTATCCTCTTCCACTTACTTTAGCGTCTTCCATTTTCTTTAACCTCTTCCACTTACTCAAACATCTTCCACTTTCTTAAGCCTCTTCCACTTTCTTAAGCCTCTTCCCCTTTTTTGACCTCTTCCACTTTCTTAAGCCTCTTCCACTTTCTCTAAAATCTTCCACTTTCTTTAACATCTTCCACTTTCTTTAAAATCTTCCACTTTCTTTACCTTCTTCCACTTTCTCTAGCCTCTTCCATTTTCTTTATATCTTACACTTTCTTTAACCTCTTCCACTTTCTTTAGAATCTTCCACTTTCTTTAACCTCTTCCACTTTCTCTAACATCTTACACGTTCTTTAACCTCTTCCACTTTCTTTAGAATCTTCCACTTTCTTTAACCTCTTCCACTTTCTCTAACCTTTTCCACTTTCTCTAACATCTTCCACTTTTTTTAACCTTTTCCACTTTCTCTAACATCTTCCACTTTCTTTAACACCTTCCACTTTCTTTACCCTCTTCCACTTTCTCTAGCCTCTTCCACTTTCTCTATCCTCTTACATTTTAAGACCTCTTCCAGACCTTAAGATGTTCTCCAGTGTCTCCCTTCCTATATCTGATTCAGTGCCAACAAAAGAACCAAACAAGGTGTACAATCAAATGAACAAGTATTGTAATGTAGAATTCCGTTCACTGGGCATTAAAATTGTGGAAGATACCACGAAACAGAAACAAATAACACGATGACCCTAGTAAGGTGATATATCGTCCTTCTGTCCAAATGGAATGTTTCATGTGGCGATATATTATCCTTTGGCAATGAATAAGATAGGACCAAAGAACACTGTCGTTTGTCTTGCAGTGATGCACTATCAGATTAGCCTATATTCCGGCTTTCTCTGGTGTCAGAGTGACAGGAGTTCCCGCGGGAATGAGCAGCTTTATGAAGACATAATACTGTAGCCCATTAACTACAGTATCTGCTACGGAATTACCTTTATTTTTCAAAGTAAAGTCTTGATGGAAAGAAATGAAAAGAATACGGGAAACAATGGGCTGACACATGCTTGCATGGACGTCGTAGTGCAGACTTACGGCGAATTGAAGACAGAGACGAAGCACATGGAACAATGTTGTGATGGGGTTAGAGAACACCAACAGCAGAAATACGAATCTGTTTATGATAATGATGAATTTGATGAGGACAATTAATATTATTATTATTATTATTATTATTATTATTATTATTATTATGAATGTGATGATGATGATCACGATGATGATAATGACTGTGATTATCATGAAGATGATAATGATGCTAATGATTCTGATGATGTTTATGATGATACTGATAATTGTTATAATGATGATGATGAATATGTTTATAATGATGATGACGATAGTTATGATGATGATGTTGATGATGATGTTTATGATGATGACCACATGGATAATAACAACGATGATGATGATGGTAATGATGATGTTTCTATTGATGATTATGTTTATGATTATGATGATGAATATGTGTATAATGATGGGAATTATGTTGTCATGACAATCGAACAAGTCTCCAGCATGTCAACAAAACCCCAAAATTCACGACTCCCCTAGAGCTCCACGCCACGTATCACGCCAAGTTCGTGATTCTTTTGGAAGGTAAAACCATGTCTTCTATTCCGTGACTTTGTGGGGGGGGGGGGGGGAAACACAAAACGATGATGGTCCAGAGAAAGAGACAGACAGAGAGAGAGAGAGAGAGAGAGAGAGAGAGAGAGAGAGAGAGAGAGAGAGAGAGAGAGAGAGAGAGAGAAGACTGCTTCGAATGAAATCAGATCAGCTGAATCTCAGAAGACATCATTAACTTGTAGTAGCCTCCACCCAGAGGAAAATAGCCAGGCACCGCTACTCATGCTGAGCCAGTGAAGAAGCGCAACTGTATTGACGCCCGTCAAGTACCCAAGGGAGGAGTCATTGCATCCATCAGGTGACCTCTTACCCAGGCAGAAACACTGGTACACTCAACCATCCTGACGTTACTGCTCTTGCTCTTCTGTCGTGTTTGTGATGAGATAATCCAACAAGACTGCTCTTACATCCACTTCGGAGTCGTGTGACTTTTCCAACAGTCACCTTTACCATCTATCCACCTTGTACAGGTTTCTCCCATTAAACACAATAAGAAAGAGACAAACAGCTTTCTTCGGTCATGTGATGAGAATAGAGGCACTGGAGAACATCGTGACAACTGGAAAGACCTAGGGGAAGAGAGACAGAGGCCGACCAAGAGAAATGATACTGGATGGATTGAGACGGTGGAATGGCGGAATATCATCAGCAGAGTTGATCCAGAACATCAAACATCGAGATCTCTGGAGAAAAATGAACGCCTACGCCAGCTGGCAGGGCACTTGATGATGATGATGAATATGGTGGTGATGATGATGATTAAACTTATGTTCTTTTGTCCTTCGTGAAGCCAAAAACAAAAAACAAAACAAAAAACACTTGACTTGTGTTCAGTCATTGGATGGGTCTGGGATAGATTAGAAGTAGTATTCGAAAAGTTGTAGACTTGTGTCCATTGTCTTGTGTGGGCCGACTGGACGAGAAAAAGTGGGACGGAAGAAGTCTACTAGAACCCTGAAATAACGACAGGTGACGATTATGGTGATGATGGTCATCAATATGTTTAAAATTATGATGTTTATAATGATGATGATGTTAATGATGATGATAATATCGATGATAACGACGACGACGATGATGAAGAATATATTTAAAATGATGATGATGTTTATGATTATAATGTTGATGTTTATGATGATGACAACGACGATGATGATGATGTATATGATGATAAAGATGATGTTTATAATGATGATTAGTTTATGATGATGATGTCGAGCTTTTCGAGATGTACCCCGTTATCGTGTTAGTTACGATAGCTCCATTCCTTTGAAATCTTGCAGTCAGTATAATGGGATATAGAAAAAGCACAATAGGGGAAGTTGGGATATAGAGACAGTACGTTGTGGGAAGATGGGATATAGAGAAAGCAAATTGTGGGGGGGGGGGGGGGGGGGTTAGATATATAGAAAGCGCGCTGGGGGAGGGGGTGGAATTGGATATAGAGAATTACATTAAGGGGAGATGGGATATAGAGAAAGCACACTGGGGGAAAATTGGATATAGGGAAAGCACATTGGGGGAACATGGGATATAGATAAAGCACATTGGGGGAATATAGGATATAGAGAAATCACATTGGGGGAATATGGGATAGAGAAAGCACATTGGGGGATGGTGGGATTAACGTCGAAACAATTAAAGCCTTCAGATGTGATACATATATAATTACAATTAGGTAGCAACTTGAAAATAATTATAATATAAACTGAAAACAGGTATCTGTGGTCCTCCAAACCAGCAAGCGAGCGGGAGAGAAAGCAGACGCAAGAAAGAGGAAGATAGAGAGGGCGAGAGAGAAAGGAGAGAGATGGCGATAGAGAAGAGAAGGGATAGAGAAAGCGAGTGAGGGGAGAGATTAGAGAAAGAGGCAGAGAGATGAGAGAGAGTGGGAAGAAAGAGAGGAGAGAGGGGGAGAGCTTAGAGAGAGAGGAGAAATGAAAGAGAGGGAGAGAGAGTGAGAAATATAAGAAATTGGGAGAGGTCAGAGAGAGGGAGAAGTGAAAGGAGAGAGAGGAAAGAGAAGAGAAAGATAAGAGAAAGAAAGACAGACAGACAGACAGACAGACAGACAGACAGACAGACAGACAGACAGACAGGCAGGCAGGCAGGCAGGCAGGCAGGCAGGCAGTAGACAGAAAGAGAGAGATAGAGAGAGTGAGAGAGAGAGAGAGAGGGAGAGAGAGAGAGAGAGAGAGAGAGAGAGAGAGAGAGAGAACAAGCACAGACACAACATAAATACCTCACAACGAACTCAAGTACCGTGAACAGAAATCACCGTTGGGAGATGAATCGGGAAAACACAACAATAATTTAAACAATAATAGTATACTAAAATAATGTTAAGCAAATATTGATATGATACTCTAATAAAAACCATAGTGGAAGGCAATGTTGAGGGCAAGCGAGCAAGAGGTAGCTGTCGGATGTATGGATTGATGGCTCAACCCCAAAGAGAGAAAGGATACTAAGTTTCTCTTTCCCAATGTAATCCTACCCGTTTAATTATGTTAATCTTTAATGGCTCAGTTGCTTGAGTCCATAAATAAAGTCTCAGAAAGCCAAGGAATACCTCTGGGAAAATATTAAAAAGTTTTTTTTTTTCTTATTACCCCAAAATATTCCTTTCGGTGTTTCCTTGCCTCTCCTCTCGCAGTTAACCTAATTGTATCTAGGGTTGTCTTGATTAAACTAACTGACTATGAGAAGCAAAAAAAAAAAAACACTCACTAGAGGAAAAGACCTCCTTTTTTCAATCATTTATTAACTACACAATTATTAATGAACAGTAATGTTTTTGAAACAATCACTTCAATTTACATCACACACATACATGAAAAATCAGAAGTTCATTTACATCAAGATATTTCCACATATAGTTTCATCAGTGACTCAGTGACTCCCCTCCTCACATGGCATTAATACTACAGGTAATTTATCAGGTAATTTTCCTGCAGATCCTCTGTGGTAGAAAATCTAAAACAGAAGAATTGATCTGTCCTTCCTTGTAGTGACTTGTGAGGTAGGGATTCCTACTCCTAAGCAGTAACTGTGAAATATTAAGCTTCAGTATATTGTTATTTCCAGGTTTGAGCAGAATATTGGTTCTATTTCTCCCTTTTCAGGTTCAAGAATCTAACATCTATGTTACCTGTCCTTCATGGATCGAGGAAAATCTTGCAGGTGAAAGCTGTTTGCACTACTCTATCAAGGGCATCACTCACCCAGGTGCTACATTCACAAAGTGCTGCATTCACAAAGTGCTGCATTCACAAAGTGCTGCATTCACAAAGTGCTACATTCACAAAGTGCTGCATTCACAAAGTGCTGCATTTACAAAGTGCTGCATTCAACCTAGTCTGGTCTAGATCTAGCTGGATCTAGACATTCCCTGAAATTTCAGCAATCAACATACATCTAATCACATCCTTAATACGCCATTAGAAATAAAATGCTGTACACTCCTAAGAACACAACAAGTGAAAGCAATAAAGAAAATACATTTAAAGATTTTGATCGTAGGGAAATAAACAGTGGAGGATAAAGAGTCTTAGTGCTCTCAAATAGTTATTCAAAACAAAACTGGTTGTTCTCCATTGCATCTTCCATTATAAGATGTTCAAGGTTTAGACTAGCAGATGTGCAGTTTCATCTTCACCTATGCCTGTCCTTCAGGCCTACAGGTTAAGTAATA